>BLKR01005275.1:0-84505 GCA_011170035.1 Teleogryllus occipitalis
ATCGTAATTAAGTGAGATACATCATCGGGTTTGGTGAAACACGCCCTATTGCTGTTGTTGAAACAAGGAAAGAGGTTGCTGAGTGGTTGGTATACTTGGATTTTCGTAACGTGGCGCCTGAGGACCTGTCTTCATGATGGAATACGGCACGACTTATTGCGTCTTTCTTGGTTCTGCCGCAAGATGTCGCATGATCGCGACCGTATCAAGAAGTGCTACAGATCAAGCGACTCTAGCGGCACGTCGGAGAAAGACGCGTAAAGCCGTTCCATATTCCAATCCTCAGGCGCCACGTTACGAAAACCCAAGTATAGCACTGGTAGAGTTTGTTACGTGGAAGTTCTGAGTTCATATCCGGTTCAGCTGTGTCTGTGATCGTGCTAGCTGCAAGGTCCACGCTTATACCCGGAGATGAAGGTGAATTCTGGAAAATAGCGGCAATCATTTATAGTAAGTTTTTGGCTGTATTAAGCGGTTGCCGAGGTGCGTGTGTTTATTTAGATTCTCGCTGCGAATTTCATAGAAAAATTATTTTAAAAAAAACAACAAAAAAACAATTTTTTGACACAAGTCAAGTCACTACCTGTTCATTTTGAAAACGGTTCGAAGTACATATTATCATGACCATAGCGATAATGTGTTGCCTTATAATAAAATGAAATCTCTGAAACATTTGGCCTTTTCATCGGATATGAAAAGTGTCATCACGTTTCGAGCGCCTGTCCTATTAGCCTGACTTCTTCCGTATATTTTATAAAGTGTCGGAGTTTTAAATATTTGTATTAATTATTATAACCGAGATAAATATTAGATAGATAGAAGCTTTATTCTACAATTCGGCAGATGTTGCTCGGTGGCAGAATTACCTACATTAAACTTTAATAATCGTTTGGAAAAGAAAATCCAGAACCATTCATAAACACAGTAGCAAAAAAGTTCGTAATTTTTCACGGAGTGGAGGAACTTGGAATACTAAGTTAACCAGAATTTGATATTATTTAACTATTAATTAAGTATCAGATCATACGGTTGTATTTTAATTTTAGCTACAATATGTATATGAAGATGGAGACGCATCAATCTCCGAAACGTAGTAGTTCAAGAAATGAGAAAAATATACAAAGTTTGTTTTCTTCAAAATTTAATTTTAATTAAAGTGATTGTTTTCTCAATAAAGTCCTGATTGTCTCTAAATAATTGGATTCTTTTTATTAATAAATGATAACTTATTTATTGAGAGCTATGACCTTTTGTGGGTTGTTTATATTATTGCAAAAAATGTAGAAAATCTACATGCGTTTTAAAAATGAAAACGGGCGGAACCTACGTAGGTCAGTCAAAAAGTAATGCCTCCCATTTTTTTCTACTTAAAAAAATTAAGTTAAGTGAAAAAATTTGAATTTGGCGCCATTCCTCAAACCTTCTTCTGCAATCCACTGCAGTAGTAACTTTCTGCGTCAACAGGTGGCAGCACAGCAGAAGTTTGTAAGATGGCCGACATCGATGTTCGTTTGAGACAGCGTTGTGTGATTGAATTCTTGAATGCAGAAGGTGAAACGCCCATACGCATTCATGAAAAACTGAAGAAGGTGTATGGTGTTGTGACAGTGGATGTCAGCACTGTTAGACGATGGGTTCGTCGTTGTAAGGAAGCTGAAGGGCAAACACCGTTGACTGACGGAAAGCGGAGCGGCAGGCCGGTGAGTGCAGTGACTCCACACAACATTCAGCAAGTTGATGACATTCGTGATGACCGTCGGGTGACTGCAGATGAAGTGTGTCGCATTATTTCTCTTAGTAAAGGCAGTGTGATCACGATTATTCAACAATTGAGGTACTCAAAAGTTTGTGCACGGTGGGTTCCAAGAATGTTAACCGATCAGAATAAAGAGGCAAGGAAAACAATAGCCTCCCAACACTTGCAGCGCTTCCGTTTGGAGGGAGATGAGTTTCTGAAAAAAATTGTGACCGGGGACGAAATATGGGTGCATTTTTTTGAACCCGAATCAAAGAGGCAGTCAATGGAGTGGCGTCACACAAGCTCGCCGAGGAAGAAAAAATTCAAAACTGTGCGATCGGCAGGGAAAGTTATGGCAACAGTTTTCTGGGATACAGAGGGTGTGATTATGGTTGATTTTTTGGAGCAGGGATGCACAATAAATTCTGTTCAATACATCACAACCCTCAAAAAACTTAAAGCACGTCTTCAGCGAGTTCGCCCAACAAAATCAATGGCAGATGTTCTTCTTTTGCATGACAATGCAAGACCACACACCAGTCGTCACACCTCTGACGAGATTGTCAAAATTGGATGGGAAGTTTTGCCTCATCCCCCATACAGCCCTGACCTGGCACCATCAGACTTCCATCTGTTCGGGCCACTAAAAGAAGCTCATCGTGGGATTCATTTTGAAGATGAGGAGGCCCTCAAAACATCCGTGCGTCAATGGCTTAGGAAGCAGGGCTGTGATTTTTACCGTGCTGGGATACATGCCCTTGTTCAAAGATGGACCAAAACTGTAGAGATGGGCGGAGATTACATTGAAAAATGACAAAATTATCCTCAATGTTGTGGTTTTCAACCTATGTAATTGAATTTAAATTTCCTGACAATTAAACGTAGAAAAGTGCGAGGTATAGCGCCAGCTTGATCTGACCTCTATCTATACAACTATCAATTAAATTGTGTAGGGTTGGTATTGCGACACCAGCTGGGTTATTGGCGCTCAATCTTAGCTATCACGCACTCATTACGAGAGAAAACGATTTTCTTTTCTCCCAGAATAATGTAATACTGGCAACATCTTCAATACTCAATCATTCTCACGCTGAGGTAAACAAAAGAATCTTAAATAATTGGCTTTCATAATTTTCCCTGGTGTCCAGGCAGTAAAAAAGCGGCAGGAATTTGGTTTTCAACACGAAAACATCCACCAAAACTCTCCCCAAAAGATCTCAAGCTACTTTGCAGCCTCAACCCTGATTTTGGAATAACACAAACGCTGTGTCCACAGTGCACGTTGCGACATGCTGCGCCAACTCACACGAGGGTAGTTAGCTGTGAAGCAATATCCACTGACAAGTGCGACGTTCTATGCGTCATAACACTACCGCAGAATGCAATGGCCCGCATTACTACCGACGAGGGAACTAACATTTTTCCATGACGACGGGTGTACCGGAGAATGGCAGCGCCGAATATCGACGGACGAGTGGTAAACCCGAACCGCGCGGCTGAGCAGAGGACAAACGGTACAGAGAAGGAAATCCGAAGGCCCGCAAATAACAAAATCAAGGTATATCACCGCCACCTTTACATCTAACGCAAGCACTTTCGTTGCCGCAAACAGTTACGAGAGTACATACTCGAAATGCCTTCCGCGCTTGTGGCAACATTCATGGCAAGCGCTGCAATCCCCACCCCGTACACTAACGCATAGACGGCGAGGACGGCCACGAGGTCAAGCGGAGGCGAGCCCTCGACCAAGAGAGACCCTCCAAACGCTAGTGTTCCGTTCTAACATCAACAGCACCACTAACGATCTCTAGCTCATTAGTAATATTGATTGATAGATTGATTTTTGCGTGTTTCCGGGCGCGTCAATTGCATTAGTCTCGTTAGTGTTGTGCATGTTTTTTCTCTGGAGATGACGGTGATCTTCCCCCACTGGATGGCGAGATCCGGCGCAGAGCTACCGTCGGCTAGTGGGGTTTCCCCCTAAACAGGGCTCTCCCACCAGCGGGGCACCGCCCCAGCCGGGACTAGCTCTAAGCTCTCGACCGGTCTCCCGGAATATGTGGTAGTGTAGTGCATGTTAGTGTAGGTGTGTATGTAAGGGGAGAGGATAGGACAAGGAAGAGGAAGGACAGATCGCGCGCGGTCCGTGGACCCTTTGATAGGGTACTGCTCCGGCATTCGCCTGGTGTTGATCGGAGAAACCAAGGAAAACTACCGACCAGAGCAGCCGGCCGCTAGAATTCTCCTCCAGACAGCGACTGAATTCGACGTAGCTGAATAGCTAGTGTCGAAAATCCTGCCAGCGTCGACACTCGAACGTAGTACCTTCCGGTCAGAGGCACTGCAGTGACATCAGCTGTTGCCACCGCTCCCGGTATTAGTAATATTGAGAAACAATATTATTTGTATTTGCATTCACAAAATGTAATTGATTGATTAGCGATTTTGGGCGCGTCAACTGCTAAGGCTATTAATCTCGTAGGTAGTATAGTGCATGTTTTTAGTGCGAGAGGTGGTGGTGGCAGTCCGCCGTTGGCTGACAAGATCCGGCGCCGACCTACATGGGCCTGCTGGACCTTTTCCCCAACCAACGTGGCGCCAAGCCAAGCAGGAACAAGCTCTAAGCTCCGACGGGTCTCCCGGCATGAGTGGTAAATGATCCCGGCATGTGATGGGTGTATAAATGAGTATGCAAGGGGTGAAGATAGGAAAAGGAAGAAGAAGGAAAGTTCGCGCGCGGTACGGGGTCCATTTCTTAGGATTCTGCTCTGGCAGTCACCTGATGCTCTGAGAAACCACAGAAAATTAGAGCAACCGGCCACTAGAATGCAAACACAAAATAAAAGTTCCGATTTCAGTCATTATAACTTTAAATATCAAACTTTTTTATATTTTATTTTTACATAACCGCTTAAGACATTATATTTAAATGTGAAATGATGCTATGACGTAGTGGTGTTGTTATATTTTGTAGTTGTAGGTACATGGTCAGGTTTTTACGAAAACAAACGGTTTCGTGGGTGAAAAAGTTTGGTAGCCTTTGATATTACCTAAGATGAGCTACGGTACAATTTAATATTATGCCTAAGGAGCCATCGACTATATCTAAATAATACGAAGCAGTTTTTCTTTTCCGATGTATCCATGGAATAACATCAAAACTAGATTCTATTTAACGAGACCACATAATTATTTCAAGTAAAAATATAAATTTTTGAAATAAGAGGAAAAACGGTTGTATTTTACAGCGATTAATGTAAGTGAAAGGGAACCCAAAATCCTCCAATGTATCGAGAAACAGAAAATACAGTCGCAATTTTAAAAAGATCAAAAAAATATATTGTCACTGATGAAATATCAGCAACAAAGTACCAATATACAACTGCTGCATTATGAGTCTTGAGCCGCTCCAAATCACTAAATCCGCTGACGAAAGCATTCAACACAGTGTAAAATTACATTAAAGCACAAAATCCGACAGCATGAAAAAGCGATTAAACCTGGCAGAGATAATCCCGGACACCGATATCAAATTGAAGCCGTTTTCCGCGCCAACACATCACATTCAGAGCGCCCATACAAATGGCCGAGCAATGAAGCCACACATTTGCGTTCAGTATATGCTGACAAATATTTTATAGCATGATCCTCAGAGATAAAAAAAACGTGACATTCAGCAATAATCTACCAATGTAAAACATGACGCAATGGAATGAACAAAGAGAAACACAGGTAGAATAGAGGTATTGTCACACAAGAGAGTACAGAAATACGAAAAAAGAATGATGAAAGGATGAATGGATAGCTTTCTTTCTAATGATAGAATACTATAATAGGACAAATAGAGAGAAGAGGAAGGTTATAGAAGAGTAATAATGGCATGTGGTAAAAACTAACGACAAACAATGAGGAATGAATAGAAAGATAAATGAATATGTGTGATATGAACACAAGAAAACAGAGATGATTGTGTTATCACACAACAAATAACAAAAGTCTGAATTATTGTTTCTAAATTAAATTCTGTGTTATGAAGCCGACACAAGAACAGAAACGACAAATCACATATTTAAATCACTAATTGAAAGTTGTACAATATATGGAGCGGAAGTATGGACTTGAGAAGCAAACAGATGAAAAGCAGACTAAATGCGGTAACAAATAGCTTTGGGAGACGATGCTTCAGGCTTACCCTATAAGATGGAGTAAGAACAGACGTGATCAAAGAGAGAGTAAATATTAAAGAAAGTCTGACTGAGAAGATAGGAAAAGAGCAACTATTATCGTGAGAATATCTAAGGAGACTATTGGATGAAAAACTACCTCTGAAAGTTTGGGAATAAATCCCAACAATAAAGGAAACCACGTATAAAATGGAAGGATCAGATAAAGACGTTGGAGGAAAAGAGGGAGATTAAGTGCAGGAGAGAAATTTCAATGTAGAAGAAATTAATTGTTCAAAGAAAGAAAGAAAGAAAGAAAGAAAGAAAGAAAGAAAGAAAGAAAGAAAGAAAGAAAGAAAGAAAGAAAGAAAGAAAGAAAGAAAGAAAGAAAGAAAGAAAGAAAGAAAGAAAGAAAGAAAGAAAGAAAGAAAGAAAGAAAAGAAAGAAAGAAAGAAAGAAAGAAAGAAAGAAAGAAAGAAAGAAAGAAAGAAAGAAAGAAAGAAAGAAAGAAAGAAAGAAAGAAAGAAAGAAAGGAAGGCACCAATGTTTCAAGGTGCTCGGTAGGACTAAAAACGGCCACAAGTAAAGAAATGGAGGCGATCGCTGATTAAGGTACGAAAGAACACGAGGAAAGCGTGAGACGGAGTGTGTCGCGGAGGGAACGAGGTAGCGAGGGAAGCTTCTATGCAATGCAATGCAATGCGGAGAAACACAGATGTGACAAGGTGCCTCGGGGCGTTCATGCCAACGCGGTGACGTCAACAACGCAAAGGCTGCGGCGCCAACGGTGCCAACCGACCACCTGTTGTGTGCTCACAGAGGCGATGGCGGCGGCGGCGGCGGCGGCGGCGGTGGCGGCGGCGGCGGTGGCGGCGGCGGCGGCGGCGGCGGCGGCGGCGGCGGCGGCGGCGGCGGCGGCGAAGGCTTGTGACGACTGCTCCGCTGGCTGCTGCTGCGGTTGTGGTGACAGAGGTGGTAGCACAGAGAGATTACTATAAGGGGCCGCTTTGACAGCTACTGTTGGCATTATAACTGCAGGTTATGTCCCTGCTCTCATTTTGTCGTTGCGTTCGTTTACAGTTAGCTCGTTTGTAAATGGCGCCATCACTATCCCTTGCAACGTCATCGCCCTGCATGATATTCATTTTTTCCCGACCCCTGTCAAAGTGGTCGCTTCTTACAGTAACTTTTATATAGTAATAGTAGTGGAGGTTGATTGATTGGTTTCTAAGAACGTGAATTGCTATGCTTATTGATACCGTTAGGGTAGAAAAGAGACGGTCTTCCTCCCAAACTGGATGGTGATATCTGGCAGTGACATACATGTCGATTAGAGGGGATTTCCACATCCAGATATCTCCCCCGAAGGCGCAACCCTCTAGCCCGGACAAGCTACAAAGCTTTCGACAGGTGGTGTAGTGTAGTGGATGTAAGTGCAAGGGGAGGTAACAGGTCAAGGAGAAGCGAGCGCAGGGTCGGTGGCCAGTTAATTTAAAATACCTCTTTGGCGTTTGTCTGGTATTGATCGTAGACACCATGGAAAACAGCTTCGGGTCGCTAGAAGTTTCCTCGAGGCAACGGCTGAAGTCGAGCTACTATAAAAAATTCGCCACCGTCGCGTCTCGAACTCTAGGGCCTTTTGAGCAGCCACTGTAGAGACAAAGGCAATCCTCACTCTGAGGTAAACTAAACAGCCAATATAGTGGAGATGGATGGTAGTGAATCGGTGAGGTGAAGGAAGTGGTAAAGGTCGGAGTGGTGGAGGTGGTGGTGAGGGTAATTGTGATGATGGGAGTTGATTGTTAGTGATTCTAGACCCGTCAAGTACTACGATCATTAGTCTCGAACGTGTAGGGCATGTTTTTTCTCGGGAGATGGCGGTGATCTTCCCCCACTGGATGGCGAGATCCGGCGCAGACCTACCGTCGATTAGCGGGATTTTCCCCAACCAGGTATCTCCCACCAGCGGGGCACCGCCCTAGCCGTGACAAGTTCTAAGTCCCAGACCGGTCTCCCCGCATGTGTGGTATTGTAGTCCGTGTTAATGTAATTGTGTGTAAGTAAGGGGTGAGGATAGGACAAGGAAGAAGTAGGAAAGAACGCGCGCAGTCCGTGGCCTGTTTGTTGGATACTGCTCCGGCATTCGCCTGCTGGTGATGATGGTGGTTGTGGGGATGGTGGTGGTGGAAGGGTAATGGAATTATAGTGGAGGAAGACGTGGTAGTGGTGATGGTGGTAGTGGTAGTGGAAGTCATGGTAGTGATGGTGGTGGTGGAGGAGGTGGTTGTAACGGTAGAGTTGTGGTGGTGATGGTGAAAGTGTGATGGAATTAGTGTGGAGTGTTGGAGGTAGACGTCGTTGTGGTGGTGATGGTAGAGGGCGCTGATGGTGGTGGTGGGAGTGCGAGTGACGGTGGAAGCAGAGAACGGAGGTGGCAGTGGCAATCGTGCCAGCTGCAGCCGCTGTGGCGTTTGCGGTCGGGGCACTGCGTGGTAGGAGACTGGTCTGGAGCTGCAACGGCTGCGAGGGCCCTGTGAGGTTGGCGGTCACCCGGGGCCGGCTGGCGTCCCCTAGTGGCGCAAACTAGACAAGCGCAGAAGGGGACTCTGTGACTGAGTTTCGCGAGAAGCGGCGGGAATAGAGTCGGCGAACAGAGAGTGGAAAATGCGCAGCAACTCCCCGCAGAATCAAACGTCAAGTCGATTCGTCCTCTGACCGTGCAGCGCTGTTCCCAGAGCGTCTCTGAATGGGCATGGCCTCCCTCGTTGTCTGGCGCAGGCAGCGCGCCAGCGGCCGTTGGGGCGGACAGTACAAGTTCTCAGAAGTTGCGGCTGTCCGCCACTCGCTTTACAATACGCGTCGAAAGACATACACAGAGAAGGATACGACGACAACAAGCAATGAACGAAATGGAACAGCAATTCACAGTCATTGACAATGTTCCTTTCATTTTATCTTTTATCCGTTTGACAGTTTTTTTCACGACTTACGTGTAGTATGAAATATAACCAAATATAAAAAAATTTCAAATGCTTATGTTCGTAATTTTCTTATAATTAATAACGAAATGGACCCTCAATTCACAGTTATTGACGCAGTTGCTTTAATTTTCATTCATCCGTTTTACAGTTGTTTTTTTCACAAATTACACGGAGTATGAAATATCCCCATATATTAAAATATATCAAAAACTCATGTTCCGGTATGTGTTGTAGTGTAGTGCATGTTTGTGTGTGTGTGTGTGTGTGTGTGTGTGTGTAAGGGGAGATGATAAAACAAGGGTGAGAAAGGAAAGATCCGTCTGTGGCCCGTTTGTTGGGTACTGCTCCCGCATTCGCCTGGTGGTGATGATGGTGGTTGTGGGGGTGGTAGTGGTGAAAGGGAAATGTAAGTAAAGTGGTGGAAGGGTAATGGAAGTATAGTGGAGGAAACCGTGGTGGTGATAATTTATTTATAATTTTCACACAAGACAAAGCACAACATTATGAAACTAGAGTCACTTTGCACGGTAAAAGTATTGACGAGGAAAGTTGTTATAGCGAAAGAAAAATAGTCTTGGGACTGAAATAATGATAGTGAATAGGAAATAGTGAAATATAGTTAAGGAAATTTATAAATATCTCGTAATTATAATTTCATGATCATAAGACTCCCAAATAAAGAAATACGCTGTATTATTACATTCTCTTCTCTTCTCTGAAAGATAACAGTGCTGGTTGAAGTAAGTTGTGGATCACAAATCTTCAATATTGCTAAATAATTACAATAAAAATGACTGACTCTGAGGAAGAGCAAAATAAGCCCACAAAAGTATATTTTTTTTAAATAAATGCAAAGGATATAATAGTAATTTCTAATTAAAAGGAAAACATTTCTTTAAAAAAAATCACGTCCAAGACTATCGAACAAGTAAAATATAGCTTAAAGAAATTATCATGTTCCACTATCTGAATGTGCCGCCATTATGACAAAACTACTTCCAGAAGTAATATATCAATGTCCTCTTTACTGAAGAGTGATGTACATCTAGCATACGAATCAATTCACACGCTTCACTTTTACGAATTTTTTCGGGAATGTTAGCGAACACGAGGGTGAGCACATTGGCACTTTGACCTCCGAAGTCGCTGCATGCGTGCATGCGCGTGTTCACTAAAACTCTGGAAATCATTCTCGAACTGCAAACGTGTAAATCACGTCTACGAGTAAACGTTTTTTTTCTGCGTAGAATATCACAATAAATATTGGTGTTAAGAATCATTTACATCTTTAGAGTCGTTTTCTTCATCTCCTTCTTCTTCTGCAATAAAATAGATAACAAAAATGAAAACAGAAACTGTCGCCACTACAGACCGCGCTCACAGTCAACGGTCTGCCCCTTGCAGTAAAGATCGGCTTCCCGCCGGACGCTCGCGCTCCGCGGGTTGCCTACCCTGACGTCATGTCGCGGCGCAGCGTGCTGCCGCCGGCGTCTGCGGGCGATGGCTGGGGGAGGAGGGACCGGCCGAACAAAGGGAACCGGAGACCCCCCCAGAGCGCGCGCTGGCAGCCGATAGCCTTCCGCTTCCGCCCCCGTCCTTCCCCTCCCCGGCCCGCCCCGCAACTTCCTCCCACTTGCCTTTTGCAGCCGCGCAGCACCGCCGCCGGGCCTCGCTGACAGCCGCATGTACTCACCTGAAACAAGAGACGGACGCTTTTCACAACGAGACCTTCGTAATAACTTCTCATGCAGCACAGCAAAATTACATTTTATTCATTAAACATGTTATATAAATTTCACGAGCGAGGAATAGTAATTTCTGGACAAAGACGAAACTAGGATAAATAGAAACAGATAGAATAAGATTTTTACTAGTGGCCTACAGCAGCAAAAATGCTGCAGAACCACAGGAAATGGTTTTCTTAGAAGTAGCACCACATTTCAATAAAAAACAAACAGGAACTATTCTGCAATAACGTACACCAATACGTATGTAGAAAAAACACATTTTTATATAATAATATTAAAAAGTTGTTTCCAAAAGCAACACGCGAATAGCAAATATCTACTGGAGGGCGGTCTCTTCCTTGAAACCTTGCACAGCTTGGCGTCAGCTGTGTCATAGGTGATGACGTCGTGAGAATGGGAATTCAGTCGGGGCCCGCTATATGAGAATGACAGAAATAGCAAAATCAAATGCGTGCAGTTCTACATCAAAATTGAAACTTTTTAAAAAAGTATTTCATCCTTGTTCGAATACAGACAGAATCTTTCAAGGCATTGAGTACATCAATATAACTAATCCAAGTAATACCCAATTTATATATGAATTAACATAAGGAGACAATTTAACTTATGTAGAAAAATAATGAGGGATACCCTTACGGGGACATCTAACATCTTGTTAAATTTGATTAAATACATTTTTTATTCTAAAAAACAATGGTATAGTATGTGTTATGTATAGTAGTCAAATTAGAGAGTTAGTAGTAATTTGTTTGTGAATTTACATTTAATTCTTGAAATTATTGAAGATGTTTTTCCTATTTTAAAACGTTCATAACCTGGGCTAGAGTGTAAGGAAATTTACACTGTTTTATTCACACTGGATTGTTTCCAAGTTCCTAGGTACGCAACGAAACCACAGACACTTCTCTCAAGACCGGAGTCTGCATTGCCTTCTTTCAAATCCTGCGCACATTGGAAATTCGTAGAAATACAGGCTCATCAGAGATATTATTACCATCCAACGCGAAGTGGGAGCCAAGTTTGTTAATTTAAACGATTCAATTTCTTATCTCTCTAATGAAGGATCTCTAGTAGTTGTTGTATTTATTTGTTGTTACGAGGACTGTTTTAACACTTTGCTGATGTTTAAAATACTTCTAACTAGTTTGAACTCGCGCATGTGCAAAGAAGAGCACGTAAAACTATACGTTACTATTTGCTGGAATAAGCTTATCCATTTTTATTTGATTCACAACAATATTTTTGATGTCACAAAATATTCTCAATCGTTGGATTTGGTGAAGGTAGGCCGAATAACCAAAATTTTCAAGCGTGCTGACGTTTTGAAACATAATTTCACCATCAGATGGTGTATTTATAGCTATTGAATTGCTATTATTTGAATTTGATTTATATCTTTTTAATTTTATACCCCTGAACATTCCGTAATTCATGCATTTTTATTTCACTATTACCGCTAAGAAATTACAATAGCACCTCAGAAATGATATTTTAAAAATGTATACTTTTTAAATAAATTTGTTTCAGAAAAAGCTCTTAAAGTGTGTTTTAGAAAATTGGCAATGAGGAGAAACGAATGATTGGGCGCAATGGGCGATAGTAAAGCCAATACGTCTTTCTTTCAGATCAGATTTGCTAGGTTGGCCGTTTGCAGTAAACTCTTCTTCCGTTTCCCTCTGAAATTGAAATACACGAATATATACCTCTAGTGCTCTCGTCCGAGAACACTCGCATGTTAAAACCCACCCTCTTCCCTGTTTTTCATTTCCATATTGAACCTACATTTTTCTTCAAGCCCCTATTATCCTCCGTCACTGTTCTATCGATAACAATACAAGACACTCTTCTCAATACATATAATTCTTATTTAACGATATTATCAAGCAGAGAGGTACACTCGTGTAATTCATTTGTGTAGAATATCAAGTAATTAGTTTAATTTCTCATACAGTTGCAGATTCTACATATTCTGAACAGGTAGGGTAGAATCGAGAAGCGTAAAAAAAGAATGTTTAAGAACGATGTTAAGAATGTTAAAAAAATATTTTTAAGACCCTAAAACGCATCATTTAGAAGTTATTTAACGATATAGATTTTTTTTTTAATCCGCATGAGTGTTCCGGGTTGCATTTGAGATGATGTTTTGGTGCGTTTTTAAAACAATCCTTCATAGTTCTTAAGTCAAAGTGAAATTCACCACGTCACCGTGAAATTCTCTTTCTTTTTAGACCTCATTTATAAAGATTGTTTGCGTGTGAGAACCGCAAAAGGTGTGTATACTACTAAAATAATATAGAAGGCGATATGTCAAATTTTCGCAAAGACCTCCCGTCGCGTCGATTTGTTTAATCCGCGTTCCCGCCCCCGGCTGCCCCTTGCGAGAGGCGGCGAGCGCCGGGAGGTCACTTGCGAGGTCGTCGCGGCCGAGTGAGCGGGGAAGTCGAGTGGAGCGGGGAGAGGGGGAGGGGACGGGCGTCGAGGAGCGAATTGGAAGTGGCGGACGGGGAGGGGAGCGAGGTCACGCGGAGAGCGCCCGAGGGCTGAGCAATATGTTGGGAGGGAGGCGGGGAGCTACAGGACGGTGTGAAGTGCGGCGAAGGGAGGTACGGGGGGGGAGGGCTCGAAGAACCAAGTGCGACGACACAACAAAGGACGAGGGTGTGACGAGGCGGGGTGCGGCGGGACATGTCGAGAGAGGGCGAACAGTGGCGAGAAGGACTTGGTCGAATGGAAAATTTGAGAGTTGGAACGGGTCGGGCCGGGCCAGCACGGAACGGAATGCTAGATGCGCGGCGTCGGGAAGGCCGAGAAGAAAAGGAAACGCATTCAGAGCCAGAGGCGCCGCGGAAGGGCGTGGGGCCGAGCCTAGTGGGGCAGACACGCCGAATGGGAAAGGGACGCGGAGAGTGGGCCGAGGTGAAGAGAAGAAGACCCGGCGAGGGAAGGAGAAAACGGACGAATGGCGGGGATGGACGGACCAAGAGAACGCGAGGCGAGGCGGGGCTCGAAGAGGCGAAGGCGGGGAGACGGGGAATGAGGAAGGAGGATCGGCGCACAGCGGGTGACAAAGCCGGGACACCAGGGTGTGATTGGGGGAGGGGAAAGAGTGGGAACAAGTGATGTACGGCGAGAAAAAGTCAAGGAAGAGCAAATCGGAACATGTCGGAGGAATAATGGAAGAGGTTAGGTTTCTAATTGATAGATTATTGATTGCGAGCGCGTCAACAGCTAAAGCCATTAATCCCGTAAGTGCAGTGCACGTGTTTATCATGAGATGGCTGTGTTCTCCCGCTGGATACCGAGATCAGGCGCCGACCTACCCATCGACGTGAGGGTTTTCCATAACCAGGTATCTCCCACCAAGGCGGTTGCGCCCTAGCCAGGACAGACTCTAAGCTCCCGACTGCTCACTCTGCATGTGTGATCGTGTAGTGCATGTATAAGTGTGGGTAAGGAGTACAGACAGGACAAGGTAGAGGCCGGAAAGATCGCGCGTAGTCCGAGACTCATTTGTTAGTGCACTGTCCGCTCGGTGATGAGCGAAGAAACACGCTAGAATTGTCCTCCAGACAACGGTTGAAATGGACCTCATTAATCAGCTAGTGTGGTAAATCCTGCCACCGTCGGGAGCGGAAGCCGAGGACCTCCCAGCCAGAGGCAGTGCAGTGACGTCGACTGCTGCCCTGAGCCACCTAAGCTGATGAGTAGGTTAGGGGGTGCGGAACGGGAGAACTGGCAGGGTCAGAGCGGAGGCTCAGCAGGGCGGGAAAGGAGAAGGAGGAGCGAGGTAGGAGAAGGCAAGCAGAGCAGGGAAGAACGAAGCGGAACAGCACAATTTCGAAATGGGTCGAGGAAGGGGGGGTGGGGTGGGGGAGGTGGAACGGGAGGGGAGGTAAGTCGCGAGGAGCGGCGTGGTGATGCGAACCGTTAAAAGCGCGGCACCGCGAGGCAAAGGGGAGGACGGGGCGGGACGGGGCGGGGCAGGGTGAAGCGGGGCGGGGCGGGGCGGATCGGGGCGGGGAGGGGCGCGGCTGGGCTGGGCTGTACGGGGCGAGGCGTGAGTGGGCGGTGTAGGGTGGGGGAGGTAGGTCGCAAGGAGCGGTGTGGTGAAGCGAACCGCTGAAAGCGCGGCGCTGCGAGGCAGGAGGAGAAAGGTGGGACGGGGCAGGGCGG
Organism: Teleogryllus occipitalis; assembly: GCA_011170035.1. NCBI lineage: Eukaryota > Metazoa > Arthropoda > Insecta > Orthoptera > Gryllidae > Teleogryllus > Teleogryllus occipitalis. The sequence continues at coordinate 14,804 of BLKR01005275.1, forward strand.
GGCGGGGCGGGGCGGGGCGAGGCGGGGTGGGGCGACGAGAGGCGAGGCGTGGCGTGGCGTGGCGGGTGGGATGGGGCAGGAAGGGAGGTTGGCCGCGAAGGGAGGTTGGCGCGCGAGGGAGGGCGGGGTGATGCGAACCGCTAAAAGCGGCACCGTGAGGCAGGAAGGATGGGTGGGTGGGACAGGGCGGGGTTGGATGTAGAAGGGCGGGAGGTGCGGCGTGGAGAGGGGAACCGCTGAAGGCGTGGCGCTGCGTGGCAGGGTGGCGAGTGGTGGGGCGGGGTGCGTCGTGGCGGCCGCCGGCCGGGAGCGGCGCGGGGGGGCGGGGCGGTGGCAGCTGCTGACGCCGCAGTGAGTGATGGTGCGGCGCCGACTCCTCCCGGAGTGATTGGCGGAGAGCGCACACCCGCACCAGCCCCGCGCGCGCCCGCTCGCCCGGCTTAAAAGTCACTTCGCCCCACAGCGATTCCCTAATTGCTTTTCAACATTTGCGCGCGTTAATTAATTACAAATACATGTGGCGATCAACGCCCCTTATACGTTCTATGATATTATAAACCGCCCAAAGGGAACATACTCATTACGAGGAACAGATGTTCCTATCAACTCTTTACGCCAGCTTTCGTCACGCACGTTCATAACAGAGGAACATAAAAATATAAATATACAAAAGCATACTTTTCGTTTATCAGAACGATTGGTTTTCTCTACTGGTAAAATACGTATTTTTGCGAAACAGCTGCAAACATCAAAAATGCTACTGCAGAATTTTGGAAACTGGGGTCCTGGAGCTGGAAAAAGTAGTTTTTCTAGAAATTACTCATGCGAATAATGAAGCTTCCTTGTTTTGACTCGCATGACATCAGCTGTGTCGTAAACATAAACGCACTGAGCAGCAGAATTCAGTCAGTAAGCGTTATATTAGAATCAGCGGAATAACGCTCTTAAACATCCATATTTTTCACTCCAAATCGAAACTGTATCACTGCTTTTGTATTTTTCCATCCTTGGGCTTAACAAAGCTACACTTCTCACAGGGATAGAAACTGCTTAGTTTTAGGTCAATTCATATGAATATATTCTACATTAGCAATATACATTCATGTGTTTCCAAGAATAGTTACAAGACAAACATACATCACACATCATACGCAATGTCACCCCCCCCCAAGAAACGTTGGTTCGTGTCGTTTAGTACGTATTCTCTAGGATGAATGAAATGAGAGAGATTTACAAATTCTCGAACAAAGTAATCGCTCTTCACTAACAACATACAGTGAACACGTTTCTGAAAAAGTAATTGAAATGTTCCGTGTTTACAAAAATTTTGCATTTACATATATCTTGTAGCAGACTACAGCACGAAATCTTCAACCGTTAAATTAAAAACGTAATATGTCTTACAATTATAATCTCTGAAATGTTTTGTAAAAGATACAATTCTGAAATTCTTAAAGGATATTGCGTTTATAAACTCACTAATCTTTGCATTTAAAAATACTCAATCTTACTCCTAAAACACTCTCCTCGCTTCAGCAACAATAACTCCACTCTCACACACTTGCTGGCGCTAGTAGACGAAATAGCAACTGCTTTTGAAAGATCGAATGGAACTAGCAGAACGGAAAATCATGATGAAGAATTGTTGACAGAGCATAGTTCACTCTATTACTTTTAATGCATTATTAAATCTTAGTGTTTATATTATAAAACGCGAAGAATGAATAACCGTAAAGACGTGAAGAATAAAAAAACGTGAATAATAAAACAAATAAGAAGAATAGAACAAAACGTGAAGAATAAAACGTTAATAATAGCAAGCAATAACACATCTGAGGTCCTTCATCTTTCATTTCAAGTAAAAATGACGAAATTCAGTTGAGTAAAAAAAAATAAAACAAATTTCTTTCTAAACAAAAACCTTTGGTGTTTTAAATATAATGAAAACAAACCCGGGACATTGCTTTCACAGTGAATAAAGAATTCGTACGAGGTTCTCCAATTTATTTCAGTTCTCAGAAGAGGTGGGCCGTGGGGCTCGCACCCGCTCGGAGCGAGCGAGAGAGAAGACGCAGCGACACTGGCGGCACTCACGCGAACCAGCGGCTGGGAAGACGGCCACGCGGAGCGCCAGCTGCACCCGGCGCGGCGTGGAGGTGGGCGGAAGAAAAATGACGCGCCTGCCGGATGAAGGATTGCGACGAATGTATCCCCATGTCCCTGTCACGAAAATGAAGGAGAAGGGGAAAAAGGTTACGAGAATCACATGCGACCGTAACCCAACGCGATGGCGTACGTAGAAGCTAATGTCCAACTGAAATTTTGCTAACTGGGAGGTCCTAGATTCGAATTCTAAGTGCAAAGATTTTCCACACCATTTTTTGAATAACTATTCTAAGCCGCTGCTTCGATCGTTGTTTTCAATAATTTTGGGTGGATCTCGCGTCAACGGACTCAGACAACGCGTGCTTCTTCCTTTCCGTCCTTATACCAATACTTAAAGACACGTACTTAAACAATGGACCCTTTCACCACCTTCGAACAGCCCATTTGCCTTTGATATAAAAATATCTCCGAGACGTGTTCTGCAGTGATTCCACCGAGTCGCACCGAATGTGTTAGCTTCGAGTCCCGATGGTGGCGAATTTTCGACACTAGCTACACAGCTAGATCGCTAATCTGGAGGAGAATTATAAAGATGGACTACTCTGATCGGTAGTTTTCAGCGGCTTATCGGATCAACACCAGGCGAATGCTGAAGCAGTGTGCTAAAAAGATCCACAGACTGCGCGCGAAGTTTCCTTCCTTCCTTGCGCTAGCCTCACCCGAAATTACATATACTTATACGCACTACACTACCACACATGTCGGGAGAACAGTCAGGACTTAAGAGCTTATCTCAGTCCCATCTCGATCAGGTTTTTCGTCCAGTTTCCCTGATCCATTGAGCAAATGCTGAGATGGCTCCTTGTTTTGCTTCTGAACATAAATGTAACTTCATTTTCTGTGCACGTCTTTTAGAATTCAGTGGGAAATACAATTATTCAAATTATCGTTTCCATGTTGTTGCGGCAGGAAGTATTATTCCTTGACGAAGGACATCATGGATAAGAGCGTAAAATTTATTGCTTATTTATCCTTGAAAATTCATTTTATTACATGGGAGCTTTTTTTCCCTTCAAAATTCAAGTAGTATATGGCTTAGTGTAGGGATCACAGAATTTTGAAAATGTGCTCACAATTCACTTTTCCCCATAGCACGTCATACGCAGTTTTAACTGTTTTTTTGACGTAAAATAAATAAATAAATAAATAAACTCAGTTGGGGCAGTGCCCCGGCGGGGAGACACCTGGTGAGGAATCCCCTGTACAGGTAGGATCTTATGTTTTATCAGTGGAAGAACACCGCCCCCTCACGGGATAACACATTCACTAACGGGATGAAACAATTCACTGAGACTGTAAATGTCCCTGGAGGTGGAATAGCCAGAACGGAAATACACGACAGTAACGGAACGAAAGAGTTTCACATAAATTATTAGAAGGAAAAGAGGTATAACCCCAAAATTAGTGAGAATAAGTGAATGGTTGAAACAAATAACGCTTTCCTATTCAGAGAGACAATATCTACAGAAAGAATGCAGATGAAAACTCACAAGATGTGGCGTTGTTGCTTCGAGCTGCACAAGAACAAAGTGAATAATTATTACGTGGGGTCGGCGTAGAAATGAAGAAAAACGACGAAGTAATATATATCAACCAAAGACAACGGATGCAAGACACGTAGTATGGCCAGAAGGAAAAAAGGCTAACGGTGGGATGCGATGACAAAAGGAGAGGAAAAAAGGGAATCGCCATATATCATAGGAAGTTCGGGGCAATGGAGTGAAAACTGGTTGATAAGAAGTGCAGGCCATCGACACGCTTTTTCCTTCAAATTTCTTCTCCAGTTAACGCAGGTCCCACATTTCACTAATAAAAATATCACGAAATCACAGTTTCAATAGGTGAAATGCGAAACAAATGTTCAACAACACTAGACCTCCACATAGCAATACACTTTATACTTATACACACATAGTCCTTTTATAATGCGGACAAATTTTATATAAAATTCTCCGTGTTTTTACTAAGACATTTTAACAAACGATATTTTTAAAAAGATCACAATGAAGGTCGAAAAGTCAAAATAATAAACCATTAAGGATCCAGGAAGTATCAACCATAAAGTTTTAAATGTTTGCTATATGTTTACTATCTCTGCCGTCAACACGAAAACTGAATAAATATATAATTAGAAAAAAATAATATCGTAGTGTCTGATTTTATAAAAGATAAGAATACTATTACAATTAAACAAAATAACGGATGTCGGGGAAGGTCACGGAATAAGGGTCGAAACGTTGGCGCCTGTTCCTATCACGCGGCGTCTCTCGGACAGCCAATTAAATACTGACACCGGTCGCGGAAGCCAACGTTCTCAAGATAACGGATGTTAACGTATTCCTTCAAACTGATCCTATCTATTCTCCCTACCCCATAAATTCGTAACATTTATTCTGAGACATCTGTAGAGCTGGGATTGAAACGTGCGTTTGCTGCTAAAAAACACGAGACGCGCGCGGCGCGCAAGGCCCCGGCGGCTGGGCGGCGGGCGACCCCGTTTGCGGAATGAAGTTTCAGGCGGGGGAAGGGGGGAGGGGGGCTCAGCCGATTACGAGGCGTCATTTTCCCAGGCGGTGAGGCCCCACTCGATTGCGGCCGGCGACATGAATAGGTAAAAGGCGAAGGCGGGGCAGCGCCGGGAAAGGATTAGAAACTTCATCGCACGAGGGCACACCGCCAACGATGAAGCTGCACATCAACATCTCTCTTTCAGGTGTGAAGTAAATCACGAAATTTTTTATACAGGTTTTTAAGCAGCTGGAAGCGAAGGGAACAAGTGTGAGGAGGAAATAAAGAAAAAAAAACATGGAAGGAGAGTTAAAGTGGATGGAGGAGAGAAGAATTAAAATGGAGAAAGTAAGTCATCAAGGTAAAAAGAGGCGGAAATCTTAGGGAAATGTAATTTTGAACAAAAGATTTAATGAAAAGTGCGTGCGTATGATATATAGGACGAGGATGGACTGTGTGGCAGAAGCAAATAATTGGGCAGATCATGAGTAAGTCGTTTTTGGGACGACGGAGATAGCGGTGTGGGATTGATTTAGAGGTGTTTCATGGATGTTTGGGGTGTAACGGAGTGGTGACGGAAAGTGTGGAAAGTCTGAGAGTTGCATGGACATGTTGGGATCAGGACAAGACAACAATAGTGGCAGTTTAGAATTATTTGGGAGATCTTTGGAAGTGGCTGAAAGTTGGGTCGGTCAGAAATGAAAGTACGGCGATGACGGTCCTCTATTTTGGTGGGCGGCCGGGACCGACAGCCACAGTTGGGGGAAGCACGGAGAAAACTGTACGCTGTGATGTGTGTCTGAGAAAAGGGCGAACGAACGTGGTTGTGAGTCGCTCCAGCGAGGGAACATGTGGGTGAGTGAAAAAAGCAAACACACGGACAGGAGTACGTGCAGGGGAACAGGGAATGGGCAAGCAACAAGCTTGGGAGGAGAGAATAAACGAGCGGTCAGGCAGACGAGTAAGAGAAAATCCGAGAGATTGGACAGGCAAACAAGTGAAAAAGTGAGAGGTTGGTATGCGATCAAGTGAATAAGTGCGATGGAGGGCAAGCGATCAAAAGAATAAGCGAGAGATTGCTCAGGGGAGCAAGCGAGTAAGTGAGGTGGTGGGAAAGCGATCAAGTGCATAAGTGAGAGCTTGATCAGGTGATCAATGGAAGAAGTGCAATGGCAAGTGAGCGAGTGAATAAGCACGGAGGTAGTAAACAAGCGAGTGTGTGGGACGGTGGGAGGATAGCTAAGAAAACTGGCGAGCGCGGCCGGCAGGGTGGGCGATGGGGGGAGACAGTGAGCAGATAGAGAGCAGGCTTTAGCGGGCGATAAGGTAGGAGAAAGACGGACGATCGGGCGGGCGTGGGGGTATGTGGATGGATGGTTGGTGGGGGGGCGGGCGGACGGGCAGGGGGATTTGGAATAGGTGAGTGGTTGAGTGGGCGAAAGAGCGATGCCCGGATGGATGGGTGGGCAGGTGAGTGGGTGGGTGTGTAGGTTTTGGTCGGTGTGTGTGTGGGTGGGTAGGTGAGCGGGAGAGCGGGCGAATGGGCAGATGGGCGGGCGGGAGGGCGGTACGGGGGCGGGCGTATATGCAAATGCGCGGATGCGTGGATGGATGAATGGGTGGGCGAGTGGGTGGGCGGGCGGGCGAATATGTGAATGGGCGAATGGGTGAACGGGCGAATATGCGGATGGGCGGGTGAGCAAGCGGGTAAGCAAACCGGAGTGCGTGCGTGTGTGCGTACTTGCGGGCGGGCGGGCGGACGGGCGGACGGGCGGGCGAGCGAGCAAGCAAATATGCGAATGGGCGTGTGAGAGGGATGCGTGGGTGGGCGGGCGGGCGAACATGCGAATGGGCGAATTAGCGGATGGACGAACATGCGGATGGGTGGGTGGGTAAGGGGCGGGCGGGAGAGCGGGCGCGCGGGTGGGCGGGCGGGCGAGAAGGCAAATATCCGTATGGGCGTGTGTGGGAGAGGGGAGCCGGCGGGAGGGCGAATATACGAATGGGCAAATGAGCGGATGTGCGCGTTGGCGGGCGGGCGAATAGGCGAACGGGCAGGTGGGCGAGCGAGCGGGTGGGCGGGTGTTCGGGCGGGCGAACATGCGAATGGGCGGGAGGGCGGGCCGGCGCCGCGAGGCTGCGGGGCGCGTGGGCGGGCGCGTGGGCGGGCGCGTGGGCGCCGCGAGCGCGCGTTAAAGGGCGCGCGCCGCCTCATTACCGCGCTCGCAGGCTGCGCTGCCTGCACTGCCCGCGCCGCCCACAAAGGGCGAAAGAAGGCCGCGCGCTGCCCTGCTCCGCCCTGCGCCCCGCAATCGCTACTTCATTTAACACCGCCCGCATTTACAACAATAGCATCAAAGCCACCATCAATAATATTTTTACTACTCTCCAATCAGTAACACGCAATTAGTGTTCGTTATGTGATTACGGATAGTCACCCAAGAATACCCACGATCACATTTCCATACCATTCACATTATACACCTGCCAACAAACTTTTTTCATTGCGAAAAAATGCAGAATATGAATCAGTTATTTAAAAAAACACATTTTTTTCTAATCCTTTGAACCGAACAATGTTATTTTAAAACGATATCAGTGTCAGTTACATCCATGACTTTCTACTGACAAGGGATTCGCCTGTCCACTCATTTCGAAACCTGTCGTGTTTGTTTTTTTCAGTAATGATTGGTATCACTTATGCTACAAACGCAAAAGTTTAGCTGCAGAAATAAACTGGAAGTTACTAAAACATAAAATAAAGAATGCAATTCTCGATGTGATTGTGGTGCTTGAAAGTTTCGTTTGTACAACCAACCCTGTCGTTCGATTAAACTCGTCCAGCTCTGACGCGGGGGCAAACGGTGGATTGGCGATACGTCCTAAACGCTTCTACATTCCTGACTGCAATCTTTACTACAAATAACGGAAATTCAGCTGATTTTTTAGTTAAAATTTCACGATCTGTTAAGCCCTCCTTTTGCTTGTAGTGCTAAGAGTAAATACGTGGATGTGTTACTATTTTGTTAACGATGTTTTAAATCAAATCTGCAGTTCATTTACCGACGCAAATAAGTTTTCTGTAATTCAGGAGACAAAACGCGTTTTTAATTCTATTTTTTATTTTCATTGTTGTTTATTCCATTTTATTTTTTTAACTTTTCTTCATATTTCAACTATTTGTAGTTAATGTTGCAAAAAGATTCTGGAACTCAAGAAAACGTGCGCTTCCCTCCAATTCGATTTACACACTTTTTACTGTTCTTTGACTAAATAAATCATTGGACTGAAAACAGAAAAAAATTCAGAACCACGCGAACCTAAAGAGAAATTTATGGTTGGTTTTGAGTGTCTCGACAGATCATTCCGTAGAGCAATAACCGGCTAAGATGGCTCAGTTCAACAATGTTGACACTGCCACGTCTCCGACCGAGAGCCCCCAGCGCTTGATTCTGGAAGTTGGCGAATTTTCGACATTGCAGCTAGACCAAGTTCAGCCACCTGGAGAATTCTTTCGGCCGATTCCTCTGGTCGATAGTTTTAGGAAGCCACACAGGTCGGGAATTTACCCCCCGGAGGCCTCGCTGCAAGATATTCGGAAGTGGAGGGGGAAAACTCCGGAAGCCGAGTTCGATGCCTGATCTCTTAATTCATCAGGAGAAGTATATCGCCATCTCGCGGAATTGCATTAGACACATATCGGGAGAGGTGGCTCAGTGCATCAACTGATGCCCCTTGAAGTGCCTTTCACAGGGAGATCCTAGGTTCGAGTCCCCACGGCGGCAGGACTTTCGACACTAGCTTTTCAGCTAGGTCGAGTTCAGTGACTGTCTGGAGGATTTGGTTGCTTAGTTGGTTGGTTGGAGATTCCGGGCACGTCAACAACAAAGGTCATTATTCCCGTAAATGTAGTGCATGTTTTCCCTTCAGGATATGTCGGTGATCTTCCCCCGTTGGATGGCGAGATCCGGCGCCGACCTACCGTCGGGTAGAGGGATTTCCCCCTAATTAGGACCCATCAGCGGGGCACCGCCTCAGCCGGGACAAGTTCTAAGCTCCCGACCGGTCTACCGGAATATGTGGTAGTGCAGTGCATGTTAGTGCAAGTGTGTTTGTGTGTGTGTGATGTATGTGTAAGGGGAGAGGATATTATATGGAAGAGGAAGGAAAGATCGCACGCGGTCTGTGGCCCGTTTGTTAGGGTACTGCTCCGGCATTCACCATGTGTTAATCGGAGAAACCACGGAAATATACCGATCAGAGCAGCCGGCCACTAGAATTCTCCTCCAAACAGCGACTGTATTTGACCTAGCAGAAAAGTTAGTGTCGAAAATTCTGCCGCCGTCGGGACTCGAATCTAGAACCTCTCGATCAGTGGCGCTGCAGTGACATCGGTTGATGCACACAACTACCGCTTCCGGTCTGTCTGAAGGAGAAATTTAGAGACTGGCTGCTCTGATCGGTAGTATTCCGCGGATTCCCCCGATGAACACCAGGCGAATAATAGAGCAGTACCCTAACGAACGGGCCACGCACCGCGCGCGATATTTCCTTCCTCTTCCTTGTCCGATCCTCTTCCCTTTCACACACAGTAGCATGCACTACTCTACCACACATGCCGGGAGACCGGTCGGGGACTTGTCCCGGCTAGGGCGGTGCCCCGTTGGTGGTAAACACCTGGTTGGGGAAAACCCTGTTAGCTGACGTTTTGTTAGCGCCGGATCTCGCAATCCGATCACCACCACCTCCAGATGAAAAAACTCTGCACTACATTTACGGGACTAACGATCTCAGTAGTTCACGCGCCCGGAATCACTAACAACCAACCAACCATTACACGCATGCATGCACTTAAGGAATGAAATGACCGGCGCGGTTAAGGGGCGCGGGAAACACTAAATCATGAATGAAGCAATCGCCATGTGAGCACTCGCGGGTCCCCTCCGGTCTCCCGGAGGAGCGGTGTGCGCGGGGGGCGGTGGCGGGGCGGGGCGGGGGCGGGGCGGGGGCGGGGCGGGGGCGGGGAGGCGGGGCGGGGCGGGGCGGGGGAGGGCGGGGGCGTGGCGGGGTCGTGGCGGGGCGGATGCGGGGCGTGGAGGCGCGCGTCATAAATCTGGCGCGCGCACAGGTTGCAACCCGAGCGAGCGGCCCCATCCATCCGGCGAGCGCTGCCCTCGGAGAGTGAACTCTCCCTCCCCCCACGCCTCTATGACGCTCCGCTCTCACTCGTCTCTTTCTATATCGCATCTACTGCTTTCTCTCTCCGTGTCTGGACCTCCCACGCCGACGGCCTGCTAGAGACGAGTTACTCTAAGGGACCGTTTTGACAGGCTGAGAAACAAATGATTGTCATGCAGGGCGACGATATGGCAAGAGATGGTGATGAAGCCATGTACAAATGAGCTAGATGTAAATGAACACACTGTCCAAATGAGTGCATGGATGTAACTTGCAGTTATATTGCGAGCAGTGGCCAATCAGTATCTGTCAAAGCAGTCCCTTCTTATAGTAATATTACCAGCATGAGGCCATGCAGTAGCTGTCAGAGCAGTCCCTTCTTATAGTTATATTGTTAACAGTGGCCAAGCTGTAGCTGTCAAAGCAGTCCCTTCTTATAGTTATATTACCAGCAGTGGCCAAGGAGTAGCTGTCAAAGCTGTCCCTTCTTTTAGTAATCTCTGTACTCCTACATCCGCGACCAACTACATCCAGCACCTCCCTTTCTAAATCACTGTGTAAAGATCATAAGGAGTCGAGCAACATCATACAGTTAAGCCCATCACCCGGACTTCACGTTGGTGAAGGAACAATGGGGTGCAGGCTAAAGCGATAAGGTAGCAATAGCGTCTTCGAATAGATCAGACGAAACCACGAAAACGTCGATAAGAGTAGCTGGCCTCTAGAATTCTCATTAAGAGATACTTAACCAGCTATTGACCAGGAGGCGAAACTCCGGAACAAATCTAATACTTGCCGGGCAGTAATGAACAACAATAACGAGTAGTGCAGAATTATATTTCGAGCCTCCGATTCATTGAAATTATTCTTACACGCTGTAGCGCTGTAACCACCATATGGGAGACGTTGTGGAAATGTTTACAATTAAATTATGTCAGAGTATAAAGTATTATTCAAGAAGAAGTGGAAAAGCTAGAAAAGAACAAGAGGCATTCAGAAGGGGAAGTATCTAATGTGTCACGATTGAACACGGATCTAAATAAAAAGAAGAGAAATGGATAATGCAAAACATCAAAAAGTACGATATCAATATATAAAAAAATCTTGAAAATACGATGAAGAAGATGCAACATATATATTACAAAATCACACAAAATATGAATACGAGACATCATATGCAGGAAATTCTTCAAAAAATTCTACCAGCAATACACGAGTAAAGATTAGGAACAAATAATACTACTGATCGACAGTCTATAATTTCTTCTTAATGCATTATGCCTTGTATTTGAGTACAACATACGTCAATTACTGCGTTAAACTGAATTGACATGACAGTGGAAATACATTCAATATGACATTTACCATTACAAACATCGAACAATTTCATCAATCCGAATACATCGTTCTGCACACAGTAGTAATTGTACAAGGTCTACAACAGGCTTCAAACAAACACATATAAACAATTCCGATTTCAAGAATATTTCGAGAATTTATTCTTTTTCAATATTGTTGATTATTCAAGGTTCAGATTGTATTGGAAAAGTAGATGAGGTAAAAATGAGGATAACAAAAGAGCAAAGAGTATCGCAAAGTTATTGATTAAGGAGAAAAGTAGGCCTAGAAAAAGACGCATACTTGTTTTCATAATATCAGCGATTTACCTACAACACAAGTCGAGCCTGTTTTTTCAACAAAACATATCCAGGTTTTTTAGTTGTTTCGGATTTTAAACATATTATTAATTGTTTATTAAAACCATGAATGATTTCTTAACTAATGATTTATGTTATTGTGTACTGGATTCTTAAATTTCACATTTCTTCTCAAGTAAGTAAGAAAAAGATCGCGAGTAACAAGAAATTCTTCACGCTTTAATCCTGCTAAAAATCGTTAATTAGAGGAGAAAGATAGTCTTATTAGAACTAGTGTGGAATATTCAGAAACTCCACAATGTAAAATATCACCGAGGTATGATATCATGTAGTGAAAATAACACGTAAAAAAATTCTTGATAATAAGTGTGAGACACGCACTCATAGCTTGTTGGGATCTTCTTGCATGTTTAGTGGGGGTTTTCCCCTAACCAAGAGTCTCTCTAAACTCCAGACCGTTCTCCCGGAATATGTGGTAGTGTAGTGCATGTTAGTGTAAGTGTTTGTGTGTAAGGGGAGAGGATAGCACAAGGAAGAGGAAGGACAGATCGCGCGCGGTCCATGGCCCGTTTGTTAGGGTACTGCTCCGGCATTCGCCTGGGGTTGATCGGAGAAACCACGGAAAACTACCGATCAGAGCAGCCGGCCGCTAGAATTCTCCTCTAGACAGCGACTGAATTCGACCTAGCTGAAGAGCTAGTGTCGAAAATTGTGCCGCCACGCGCGACCCAAGGACGCGAACCCAGGACCTCCCAGTCAGAGGCACCGCAGTGACATCAGTTGCCCTGAGCGGCCGCTCCCGGTTGCACCAAGGGGAGGAATGATAATAGCCGCTGACGTGCCCGGAAACATCAATCAATCAATCATAGACCACTATTATTACTATAAATTTGTACTGGCAGTGAAGCAAAAAGCAAAACGCACAAGCTAGGTGGACGACCGACCAGGGAGACCCCTTCCCCGAGAACGAACTTTGACCTCCTCCAACCCCCCTCCACCCGTCCGCAGCCCTCGCTCGCCCTCCCGCGGAGAGAGAACGAGTGCACGACCGAGCGCCAACAAAGGACGACCCCCCCCTCCCCTCTCCCCCGCCACAGGAAGCCCCCTAATGGCCTGGGCCCACGCGCCGTCATTTATCAGCGGAGACAAAAGAGCACCGCATGCCGACACGCACGCTCCCCGGCGGCCCGCGCCCCAACCGCCGCCACGCGCCAATTAATGCCCTTTCAATGAAATTTCATATTTCTCTCGGGGCATCTGACAAGCCGCGGGAATTCGCGTTAATGCTGTCGCGTGGCCTCTGCATATCACTGGCCGCTGCGAATAAGCTGATAAGTCGCGAAAACTACGTTTTATACGAGGACAACGTGTCTTCAATAAAATTGGTCACTGATTATTTCAAATCATTCTCCTAGAGTGAACAGACAGCTCAACGTACCGGTATTTGGTATTAATCAATGATTTGAACGGAGTGAATAAGCAGACGACTCGCCTTAGTTTGTTACTGTTTATTATTTTATGAAATAATTTAAGCTATGTTGGTAAATGTATAAGCGGTCTTAAGTGAAGAACCGGAAGGAATTTGATTCACCTAATTAGACAGAAATGTCGGGTTATAACAGTTCATCAACAATATCATTAATAAATGATGAAAACATTAATGAGCAGAAAGGATGAAAAAAAACAAAGCTTTGTTATCGAATATATGTATATTAATCGATCAAGAGGCAAAAATATCTGATAACGTTATTCTTAAAAAACGTCTGGAATTGCCAGAAACTGAGTGAACACTTATTCAACAATAAATCCGGTAGCGGTAGCTCAGTGCATGAACTGATGTCACTGCAGCGCTTCTGTTCGGGGGGTCTTAGGTTCGAGTCCTGATGGCAGCAGAATTTTCGACACTAGCTTTTCAGCTAGGTCGAATTCAGTCGCTGTCTGAAGGAGAATTCTAGCGGCCGGCTGCTCTGATCGGTAGTTTTTCGTGGTTTCTCCGATCAACACCAGGCGAATGCCGGAGCAGTACCCTAACAAACGGGCCACGGACCGCGCGCGATCTTCCCTTCCTCTTCCTTGTCCTATCCTCTCCCCTTACACACACTTACACTAACATGCACTACACTACCACATATTCCGGGAGACCGGTCGGAAGCTTAGAGCTTGTCCCGACTGGGGCGGTGCCCAGCTGCTGGGTGAGTCCTGGTTAGGGGCAAACCCCACTAGTCGACGGTAGGTCGGCGCCGGATCTCACCATCCAGCGGGGGAAGATCACCGCCATCTCCCGAGGAAAGAAAACACTACAATAACGGGACTAACGACTGAAGCAGTTGACGCGTCCGGAAACACGAAAAAATCAATCAATCAATTCAACAATGAACAAGAAGCATAGACGGGAAATTGGTCAACAAGTTCATGAAGTTTATCGCGTTTTTCGTGAGCGATTATTTCGTATTTCCGAGTACGTCAAAATTCTTTTGTCATTAGTTTCGTGAGTGCAGAGAAAGTGATAACCAGAAGTTGGCGATGTTCCACTCTCACTGGCAACGCCCCAACCGGGACAAGCTGTAAGCTCCAAACCGGTCTCCCGGCACGTGTGGTAGTGTAATGCATGTAAGTAAGTGTGTGTAAGTAAAGTGTGAGAAAAGAACAGGAAAAGGAAAAATAGATCGCGCGCGGTTCGTGGTCCGTTGGTTAGGGTACCACTCAGGCATTCGCCTGGTATTGAACGGAGAAACCACGGAAAACTACCAATCAGACTAGCCGGTTGCTACTATTCTCCTCCAGACAGCGGCTGAATTCGACCTATCTATGCAGCTAATGTCGAAAATCCTGTCACCGTTGCTACTGAAAGCCTAGGACTTCCCGGTGAGAGGCACTGCAATGACATCAGTTGATGTCCTCAACTACCTCTCCCGGCATAAAGAGGAGGGACGGGGACAAGGACGAGGAAGGAAAAATCGTTCAAGGTCCCTGACCCATACGGTACAGTACATCTCCGGCATTCACCTGGTAACCACAGATCAAATGAAAGAAACCATAGGAAGAAAACTATTTATCAGAGCAGCCGGTCACAATAATTTGTGTGCAGACACCGACTGAAAATGACCTATCTGTACAGCAAATATCAAAAATTCCGCCATCGTTAAGACTCGAAACGTATGACCTCTCGATCATAGCCTCAGTAAACCCAACGACAATGCCGTAACCGGGCTAGCTCAGCCGGATTGTAAGTTGAGTGAACACGTACTCTCCAGTGAACATGAGCGAACTTGGTCTACAAGGACATTCATTGAATGACTCCGCTCCAGATACTCCTGTGCCACATTTTCGAAAAAAGTAATATAATCCTACCATACTCACCGTATCGATTAATACATTTTGTTGTGGTGCTGTACAACAATTGACGGTATACTAGGATATTCCCTTCTTTACTCTATGACAAGGAATGTCGAATTGAAACCTTTTTCTTCTTGTTGCTCAGAATGAATTCGATGCGGCATAGAATTCATCAATTTCATCGCACGTCTTTTCCGTGAGCACGTTTATCGCACTTCGGTGTGAACGCGCTCTGGGGGCCGTTTGGAGAGGTGATGCATCTGCGAGGCGCAATCAGCCGCCCGCAAGCGGCGCGGGCGTGGGCGTGGGCGTGGGCGCGCGGGCGGCGATGTCGAAAGCGCGAGTCCATCAATTCGGAGGCGGGGCGACGCGCCGGCCGTCGGCATTAACGCGGGCGCCGCCATTTCCTGCAGCCGAGCGGCTCTTCAGGGAGACGAGTGGGATCGTTGCGGTGGAGCGGCACCCACGCTGTTCAAGTCCACACTGCACTGTTAGATTCAAAAAATACCCTCTTAGAGATTGATTTATTGATTGATTTTTTCGTGTTTCCGGGCGCGTCAACTGCTTCGGTCATTAGTCCCGTTAGTGTAGTGCATGTTTTTTATCGGGAGATGGCGGTGATCATCCCCCGCTGGATGGCGAGGTCCGGCGCCGACCTACCGTCGGCTAGTGGGGTTTCCCCCTAACCAAGACTCTCCCACCAGCGGGGCACCGCCTCAGCCGGGACAAGCTCTAATCTCCCGACCGGTCTCCCAGAATATGTGGTAGTGTAGTGCATATTAGTGTAAGTGTGTGTGTGTGTGTGTGCGTGTGTGTGTGTGTGTGTGTGTGTAAGGGGAGAGGATAGGACGAGGAAGAGGAGGGCAAGATCGCGCGCGGTCCGTGGCCCGTTTGGTACGGTACTCTCTAATAGACGACGACTACAGGCTTAAGAGGCTCAATTCATGTCGTTGCAGGGCCACTGACCGGGAGGTCCTAGGGTTCGAGTCCCAACGGTGGCAGGATTTTCGGTTCTAGCGACATAGCTAGTCAAATTTAGCCGATGTCTGTAGGAGAATTCTGCCGGCCAGTGGCTCTGATCGGTAGTTTTCCGTGGTTTCTGCAATCAACACCACGTGAATACCGGAGCAGTACCCTAACAAACGGGTCACGAACTGAGCGCGATCTTTCCTTCCTGAAATTTTTCATTGAAATAAAAAAATCAGCACGATAATAATTCATAACTATCTCGCCTATAAGAATATACGGTTACTCTGGCGTAATTGACAAAGCACACACTGGGCGATAAATACTTACAGACCTTACCCGCGTATGCTCAACTGCTGAACCTCTGCTGTGGTGCAACTCTTACTGCATTTTAACCCACAAAACTGCTCGAGCGGGGGGGGGGGGGTGCCGCAATGAAAGAATAGTCGTTTTCACGTCAAAAAGCTCATGACAAATGATAAGTAGCTGATGTTTCAAAACATGAAAAAAAAATTATTGATCCTTGTTCGACAAAAATTTGTCTTTCAAGAGTATGAAGAATTACATTAATATCATACAGAATATGAGGAGAAACTTAATAGTAATCTCTAAACAAATTTCTGATATGTAAAAGTTCTTTTCTATGAGTTTGAAGAGTCATAATGACCTTAAAAATAAACAATGGTTATAAATATAATATGATACATGAAAGATTTTTACAATAAATAAACGATTCTAAGAGAAAAGATAACTAGGGAGGATGTAAATGATCTTTTGGATAACGTGATTTAATTCGCGGAAAAGGATTATATTTCAAAACGTACGTAGTTTAATGAAATTTGCCCCCACGTATGCAACGACCTAGCACCATTCAACTATGAACCACGTGATTCTAGTATCCATTTTCTGCGGAAGCGTCGGATTTTCATTGCTGGTCTAATAGCGTGAAAACATGGGCGATGGCACCTGAGTTTAACCACAGCAAATATTTTGTAAGTAAGCACCACGAAATAGACGCCTGTATGTCCAAGGTTGTTGAAGCGTTTAACAATTCAACGCCTCGTCAAAAGGATTAGGGTTCAATCTCTTCGTTTCGGCAAGAATGATATGCCTTTTGTTTCGCGAGAGTCGGTCGGTGTACACGAGTAGTTTGTAAAAATATTTATGTGAAGGGCATGGAGCAGTAACACCAGCCACAGCAAGTATCTCACTACCCGTAAATGTTAATATCTCGATTTCGGCTTTGGAAATGAAACAAATGTATTCTTTAAAATAACATGTGCAATTTTACAGTTCATTCTTTTCACAGAGAACGGAGTCCTGAATTTCAAATTTGTTCGGGTTCCGAAATTGTCAAGCTGCGGCACTGCTGTGAGCGATTTCACAATCTAATGCACATATATCAGCATCATTGACGCAGCACGTGTTGCCGACGGATGAACTCGGGTCCATCGAACGGAGAGTGTGGAATACGGCATCCATGCGCCGCGTCCTAAGCGTAAAATACGATTGAGTATTGTGTTCACGAAAACAGCTGGGGGCGAGGAATTTGCGAATGCCGGGCGTCGAGTATTTGGACGCGAGTATTCCGATGTAACTCCAGGCAGTTCAGCTCTCCATACGTGTCCCCAGTTACATCCCAAACGAGGTATCGTGACACACAAAACTCGATGTATGCGTGTAAGTTCATTTCTGCACAACTTTGGAACGCAGAGAATAATTTTACTCGAATGTTGTACATACACTTTTGTAGAGCCGAGAAAAAACAGGGAGATGATTCACGATGTAAAATATCATCCCCCCTCCCAAAAAAATGAAAATCAGAATTGTTTAATGGAGACCTGCAATGCATTTCCGAACTTCTTTTGAGACAGTATGGATTGCGTTTTAGCGGTGTGAGTTAACTTAACAAAACAATATTTGAAATTTTATAAGACAAACAAAATCGAAGCCAACGAGAGCCATTGAGAAATATCTACAAGCAACTCATCCACGATCAGAAGTCGAGCTCCCGAAATTGATATTGCAGTTTTTTATTCCAGTGTTAATCTTCAATGTTAAATTTAGAATTTGTTTGGTGCGGTATTTGAAAATTAGTATTATGCAAAACTACTTTTTATTGGAGAAAATTTTCTCCCCGAATTTTGTTTATAAAATTAGCCCAATTATATTACAACACATAGAAGTAAAGAAGTGTTAGGGATACGTCTTTTCCAGAAAATAGCGTCCACAAGCGCCTTAAAAAACCACGAAATACTCAACGTGTATTTTAACATTTCTAAGGCAGATGCACTATACTTTCACCCTAATTTTAGTCTGTTGTATGGTAATTAGTACGTCTCATTCTGCACGTTAATTGAGAGGAGATTGGATGGCGAATCGAGCGAATAATCGGAGCGCCTTTGCCGAGCAAATGGAAGGCGGGTCAGAGGGGAGGAGCGAAGAGCGGCGTGTCAGGGTAGGGGGAGGGAAGCGCGGAGCGAGGTTGCGGGAGAACATGGCAAGAAGAAATGGTGGAGATGAGGCTGAAGGAAGTGAAAAGGGGAGGGACGGTGCTCCGGGGGGAGGGACGAGAACGGAGTTGGTCGGGAAGGGAAGGGGCGGGCCTGAGCATAGGAGGATGGTCAGGGCGGGGATGGGCGTGGCGAGGATTGGGATGTGCAAAGCGAGTCGGGGAGGAGCTGGGCAGGAGGAAGGTGGTGGAGCGGAGCTGGGACAGGAGAGACGTGGCTGGGGCGAGCTGGGAACCGTGAGACGAGGACGGGCCGGACTGGCTGTAAAAAGTGGGGTGGTAAGGAGCTAAACGGGGAGAGGCGAGGCTGAGTGTAGAGGAGCTAGAAGAGGGGGTGCCGGTGCTGGGCGACGCGAGACGGGACAACTGGGGTGGGGCATAGCTCGGCATGGCACCGCTGGACTGTGCGGGGCAGGGAGAGGTTGGGCGGGGGAGGATAGTATGAAGGGGATGTGTGGGCTGTGTGAGCAGGCCGGTGTGAGCGGAGCTGAGCAAGGCTGGGCGGTGTGAGCGGGGCTGGGCGGTGTGGGCGGAGCTGGGCGGTGTGGGCGGGGCTGGGCGGTGTGGGCGGGACTGGGCGGTGTGGGCGGGGCTAGGGGAAGCTGGGCTGTGCAGTGTGGGCGTGGCTGGGCGGGGATGGGCTGGGCGGGGATGGGCTGGGCGGGGATGGGCTGGGCGGGGATGGGCTGGGCGGGGATGGGCTGGGCGGGGATGGGCGGGGCCGGGATGGGCGGGGCCGGGATGGGCGGGGCCGGGATGGGCGGGGCCGGGATGGGCGGGGCCGGGATGGGCGGGGCCGGGCGGGGCTGGAGGGGGCTGGACGGGGCTGAGCGGGGACGGGCAGTGCTGGACGTGAATGGGCAGTGTGGGTGGGTCAGCGCGGTACGGGCAGGGCTGCTTGGGTGTGGGCGGGACGGGGCGGGGCTCGCGGACGCATTGAAACGGGGCACGGGGCGTGACTTCCACGCTTCACTGGGCATCGGGCGCCCGCCGCGGCCCTCTATGCAGCTCCGCGCGCACACCTCTCGCGCGCACCGGGTGCAGCGGTGTTAGCGCACGCAGCGTTGCGCACGGCCGGAGCCGCTCCGCCAGCGGCGCCCGCCTCCTCCGGCAGGGCGCGCGCCAAGCACACGACGCAGCAGCACTCGATGCCAGACCGAACTTTCGCATCTCTCAGTCTTACTTTCCACCATTGTTGTTTGACTGTTTACTGATTCAACTTCTAAGATCAACTCCCGTAAATTGTAGTGCATGTTTTTATCGTGGGAGGTGGCTGTGATCTTTCTCGCTGGCTGGTTGGTTGTTCGTGATTCCGGGCGCGTCAACAGCTTAGGTCATTAGTTCCGTAAGTGTAGAGCATGTTTTCCCTCGGTAGGCGGCGATGATCTTCTCCAGCTGTATGGCGAGATCCGGCGCCGACCTACCGCCGGCTAGAGGGTTTTCCGCAACCAGCGGGGCACCGCCTCAGCCGGGACAAGCTCCCGACCGGTCCCTCGGAACATGCGGTAGTGTGGTGCATGTTAGTGTGTGTGTGTGTGTGTGTGTGTGTGTGTGTGTGTGTGTGTGTGTGTGTGTGTGTGTAAGGGAAGAGGAAGGACAGATCGCGCGCGGTCCGTGACCCGTTTGTTATGGTACAGCTCCAGCATTCGCCTGGTGTTGATCGGAGAAACCACGGAAAACTACCGATCAATACAGCCGGCCGCTAGAATTTTCCTCCAGACAGCGACCGAGTTCGACCTAGCTGAAAAGCTAGTGACGAAAATCCTGCCGCCGTCAGTACTCGAACCTAGGACCTCCCGATCAGAGGCGCTGCACTGTGTTTTAACAGCAGTTAGTCCTTTTTTCGGCGAGCCTGACGCCATTCATTTAAGACACTAACAGCAAGATAACTGCACACGGCCAAACAATATATTTGCCAATTATGTAATTAAGTATTACACTAACTCATCTAGGTGATACTATATTTATTTATATCGCGCATTATTAATAAAATCATAGTTTAATATGCTTTATGTGAAACTTGACAAACCCTGACGGACCGAGATCCATATTTTGTTTTCTGTTTCTTAATTCATAACCCATGTCACATTATTTTTTACCACTGTCTCGTGATATAGTTCAATGGATTGTGTCCCCAGAGAGTAATGCAATTTAATTCGGAAGATCTAGAACTACCCTGCTTGGTGAAAGAGAATATAATTTTGTCGGTTTCTCAAATTCCTAATGCCTTCTTTCATGTTCAAAATTGAAACGCTCTACGGTTTATCGGGCTACTTTTATCTCACTCTCAGTAGCCAGCCCTAGAGCAAAATAATAAACACACATTTAATTAGAACACATCGACCCGCATAATTTTTATACATCGCACACACCACGAGACCACGGAAAAAGGTAATTACTAATCTACCCGATTAATAGAACTCATCAGCGTGGGTTATTTTCATTCAACGATACTATTTATTTAATTACAAGGCAGACGGGAATCGATCAGCTCATGTAAATTGCAAATCAACCATAAAGTTAATTATGACGCTGTCAATACAAAACAACGTCGAAGTCACCGGGCGTTATAACAACACCGGCGCAATAACCGAAAACCTGTTACGAAGCCAGAGCAGTTATTGCGTCCAGGGAACGCCAGCTGTATGGGTGAGTTCTGTTCGTTGCAAAGCAAGCGAGGGTTTTGAAGAGCCTAGTATGTTCGCACCAGTCGCTAGACAAATACTAAATCATTTACTACATTTGTATATTAAAAATAGATGCTTGTAAATGTGAATGGAGCCCACAAATAATTATTTGTAAATAGTAAAAAGAGAAGTATGGAATTGCTGCCGTATAAATACAATGTTTAATATTAAATTAATGTTAGTTAATTTTTTATTAAAACAATGTTCAATATATGTACAAAGGTTTAATATTGTCAATTATTGTGATTCAAAATATGAAGGTAGCTTGGTTTTCAAACGTACTTCAGACAGTGGTGACAAAGCATTATTTTCTGCTTCGGCGGGAGCCAGTACTTCCGTTGCAGTGTATATAGCAGCAGTTTTTGTTTATCAATTATTCCTCACAATGCTCGGTGAGGAATGTTACATTCAATATCATCAGATTTCTAAAAAATAAGACAACAACAAGAACTATGAATTGAAAAAAAGAGGAACGTGCATGGACTGCACAACTTTTTAAAAAACATTAATGCACCTCCGCCCGCGAAGGGTTTTCCATAAGGGCCTGTATTAATCTTTACTTCTTTTATTTAAAAATTCGGTCTGTAAGATCTACATTTTTCCGATTTCACCGTGGTCGATAGAACGAACATTCTACTCCAGGGAGCATTTACAAGGCTTTCACATTCAAATTCCACAGAATTTTTCACTATTAATTTCGGGGGTTGAAATTTACGGGCTCTTGTTTTTAAGACAGATAACGAAGTAAATGACACATAAAGGGAGTCTGGCTGTACCATCTAACCTATGATAAATTAACTATATTTTTGGCTCTTTATCTCAGAAACTACTTCACTTAGAACTTTGAATTGTTTACAGTATATTCTGCAACTATTCGTTTTTATACATAAGCAGAATTTCTTGAATAGGATGTCATAATACCGTTTTACAGAATTTTAAAAAATAATTGATAATTTAAAAAAATTGATACGTATAAATCCATAATTCAAACAATTTTGCAATTTACCTCATTATTTTGTATAAGTAGCTCATTCATGGTTACATAAAATATCCTGAAAATAGTTTTCATATTTTTATCTTAGTTTCTGAGAAAACGGGTCATATAGTCATTTTTCTAACAAACAAGGTATACAGGTATATTTCCCTTCAAAACTGTACTTCTTACCTCATGAACACTGAACAGATGTATACAAATCAATCTTTATGCACAAAACTATAATATTAAAGAAAATACAATTGGGACAGTTTCGCCAATTTCGAAGAAACTAAAATCTAGCGAGTCAAATGAAAGAGACACGCCCCAACCTGCTGTAGAGAGAAATTTAAACATTAGAAAAAAAAATCTACATCGTATTTTGCAGTAAAAGTCATATCACTGTGTTGACAAAAGTCTAAATAATTTAACAATCGTCAGTTTTAAAAATGTAAAAATTTTCAGATTTTTGCTGTGAGACTCCCTTTAATAATTTCTTGGACCGAATGTTTTGATGAAATGGCAATCACGTGGGAGCACTTCACACAGTTTGTCGAAGCTCTAAAAAGACTTTTACGTAGTATACATACCGAAAAATGTATGAGCCGGGCTGCCCATTCTTCTCGTTCCCTAGGAGCTTTTACTTATAGCTTCAACAAAAGTTCGTCCGCCTCACTTGAATAATTAGTTTCAACATTGTAAATTGAAAGCAATTCTAAGCTTCACAGAATGAATTAAAAAGTAAGTATTAATGCGTCCAAAAATTCGCCAACTTCATTTAACTTGCGGTATCACTCATACGAGAGAAGTCTACAAAGAAAGTTCCCTTAGATAATAAAAACAAAATGAGTACAAAAACAGATAAACTATTTATTACTAAAACAAAACAAATCTTGAAATATCTTTCTACATATTTCCCACCACTTTGTAGGAATTTAACATAGCACGGCAAAAGTTTTGTACGCCTTCCTACAAAATGTTGCTTCCTTGTTGTCAACCAAGTAGTAACATGTTCTTTACGTTCGTCATCGTTGTTGAATTATTTGTTACTAAGGAACGTTTTCAAGTGCAAAACGACATGGAAGTCGCCAGGGGCGACGTCAGGGATATAAGGAATAAGGTCATACTGGCTCCAGACAAAGTGTTCTCTAAGAGTTGTCGGGGCTTGTTCGCAGGCTGGCATTTTAATGGACCAAAACAGTACACCATATCTCACAAGAGCCAAGTCTTTTTAAAACAATCACCAGTAGAATTCCGATGCTGTGACTATCTCAATAGACCGTACACATTATTTTTTGAGGTGTCAAGATTTGCTGGGATTTAGTCTTTAGTGGTGATGAAGTGTGCCTCTATTCCATGGAATGTCGTTTCCATTCAGGGGTTTAAAAAACGACCCAAGTCACAGTCCCCAGTCAGTCGTTCTTAGAAAGTCATCATCTTTGTTGGCGTAACAAAGTAATAACAAATAAGTTGTTGTAACAACAAAAAAGGTAAGCAAATTGCCTTGATGTATTTTGTATTACTCTGTAAGGGTGTTTGGCACCCAACGAGCACACGGTTTTCGAAACTTAAGTTTTTGAGAAAAACTCAAGAAGACGTGATCTTGAAATTTGCGAAAATTTTGTAGAAAGATCAGATATTGTAAAACTACGGTTTTCCTTTACGAGTTCAACTCCACGAACCAATTCATCATTAACCAAAGATGGACGCCCACTTCGTATCTCATCATGCATTACGCACTTGATCACGTCCTTCCTTCATTGATCTGACGGACCCATCTCCTTCCCAATGAATCATTCACCGCATTTTCCACGTAAACCGCACAACTATGTCGATGAATATCGGCTGTTTAGGGTTCTTCGCATTCAGAAAACGAATTAGAGGTCTGATCTGCACGCGGTGGGATTCTCAAACAACTCCGCCATTCAAACCAAGAACTACAACGCGTAAGCAACAAACAGCGATCTCAAAATGCCATCTTCTCCTTGGCAACCAATCTGCACGGTCCAAAGTGCGACTGCAATGCTGACAGAGCAAGAAATACGAACGGAAATTACTTTGTGGTCGAGATTTGTATTGTCGTAAAAAGGAAACAGCATCCCTTGCTATTCTTTCATATATTTCTGTTGGAATTCAACTGGTTTCAGGTTCTAATACTATAGAGCAATTTTATGGATTGTGCTGCAACAACCTACAAATTCAATGACAATACTCCACTGATTAAAACCACTTTTATTAAGTCTACAAACAAAAATAGCAATTAGTATATAAATGCAGAAGAGTAAACGTTTTTCGGAAGAACGAATTAGGAAAAGCTAGTCTGAAAACCGTCACTTTTCAGCCGCGGCACGTGTACATTATATAGTAAATGTAAATTATTTATATTTGTACATAATTGAATATATTTAAATTGGTATATCAGAAAAGTTATTCCTATGGATGCATCAGAGTTGGCATTAGCCTTGCTAATATTTGTAATAGAATCCGTCAGTGACTTCTAGCAAATGTCCGGTTCATTATTTCAGATTTTACCATATCATAATTGTATCGGCGAAGAGCATGAATACGAAAGAAAATAGTAACCGTATATTTAATTACAAAAAGAAATGCGTAATTAAGTTCCATACTTCAAAATAATCGTATGTTTCCTTCGACACATAATCGAATCCATAAATACAGTTGAAAAATAACGAATTCTTTTCCCTTCACCTACAACGTATGTTTCGCTAAATTTGGAACTACACATTTACAGACCTAAGCCGATAGCATTTTTAATCGGGGCGAGCAGGGTCAGGCGGAAAGTAAGTGTGTGTGTGAGGGGGGGCGTGGGGGTGGTAAAAGGAGGGGGGGCTGGTGGGCGGGAGGTGCGAGTCCGCTGATTAGATTCATTAAGCCTCGCGGGGTGACGCAAGGCCCTCTGTAATCGATCGACAAAGGCGCTGCCAGCGGCACAAAGGGACTAATTAAAATCGAATGTTTCCCAGGGGATTCCATCAGGCAGCCGAGAATCGAAACACGCGACGCGCGAATTAACTCAAAATGGCTGCCGCGCGCGCCTCGCAAGATGGATGCCCGCTGAGGAAGTTTCTGCCACGGTTGATAGATGGTGTTGTCGCCAGAAAGTTAGTTACTTAGGAATTAAAGGAGATAACCGATAATAAATGGAAAATTACGTACAACTGTAATTACAAATTAGTGTTGCCATAAGAATGACCCTGGAATTCAGGACATCCGAAATATATTTCAGAGCAAATTGTTTTTTATACAACCAAATAGTATATCAAATAAATCGAATAACTAGGAAATAATGTATCAGATAAACAACTAAATAGTAGATCAAGATAAATTACATTGCACACTTTCAAGAATAACAGGGTGACCACTCTCTTTCTCGAACATATTTCCCTGACTTTTCCAAGTAATCTAGGTCATTTGGATATTTTCCCATTACAAAATTTGTGAAGTATTTCAGGGTAGGTAACGCGCTTCTCCTAATTCAATGTAATTTGTGTTTTAAAATAATTAATTCAAAATCAAGAGCTTTTTAATTCCAATTCAAAGAATATTCCATTAGAACAAACGTGTTCAGGCGACATCCAAAACCGAAAATATAAAATTATGAAGCGAGACCAGGTGTAGAATTTTAAGGCAACACGGCTGAAGTACGTTAGCTCAAAAAAGGCTCGTATTTTATGATTATATATCTTCAGATATTTGCAAGCCGCGCAATCTCGTGATACGTAATTTTTTCAAACCCATCCTTTATTCGTACCTTTTTTTACCACTTCGAATTTGTTGACCCAGTCACCAAAATCTGCTGGTCATTTGTTATTATTTCGCCGCATCACACTTTTAAAACTTCTCCAAGCAACAGTCCGGTCGAGGTATTGAAAAGTACTACAGCAATCTACAATATAATGCAAACATCCCGTTTCAATTCTGCCTGCAATTTACCCTCACAATGAAAATCCGGCGACCACCTAACCACAAAACGCACAAGAAAAATAAAGACAGAAACTCTTTCCTCTGTGTTATTGCACCGCATCATTCAACACAGACTTTTATGCTTTGCGGCTGAAACACGTTTTATCAATTTGTCAGGTCCAAAGAGCAGCGGTATTTTCTTTCCCTCCATTTTTCTTTCCCTGTTCGCTCTACATTTTCACTAACTGATATTTTTCTGTTATTCTTCTGCACGAGAAAATCCAAAGAACGAACGGATGCACATTATTTTTGTTTTCGCACCCCAGTAATTTAAGGAAGAAATACAGAATTAAATGCGAAATAATAGTAAAATCAAAGCATCTTAAATTTCGCCACCCCAAGTTGAAAGGAAATAATACACTACACAATTTAATACTAATTGTTTAATGAGCATATTATAAAACCTATAAAATTACTATTAAAAAGAATCATTAAAATGATTCTACGTATATATTGTTTTTTTGTTTTACCAAAATTATGGTCTACAATTAATATTTTTTTATTGCAATGCAATTATATGCACATTTTCTCATAACAGCACTTATACTTATTTTTACAATGATAATAATAAATATAATATTAATAATACTCCTTTACAAATAATTTTCATGGATAATACTTGTTCAACGATTAATATTTAATGGTTCTTTATTGGCAGGATATATCAAGACTGTTTCACTGAAGAATGGGGATGTCAAATATGCATTATCATCGGTGGAAATAAAACTACAATTAGCACTGATACAAACCCTTCGTCCATTACGATTTCTAGTCAATGAATTTCATTCAAAAATTAAATGTAGACAAAAGGGGGAAACCGATTCGCGTAAATCTGAAATGGTCCATCTGCAAAATGCAACTGGTGAATGCAATGTCCATCTCATTTAGCACTGGTACGTCAAATTAAGTCATGAATTTTACAAAAGTAGTAAAACTATGCGGAGTGTGTATCTAGTAGAATAATGCCAGTTATTCAGCGCGAACGCAATATTGCCCCATAAAACAGAAAGGTAATTACAATAACGATTCCTCCATTCTCATTGGTTTAGGGCTCCAAATGACGTCACTGCAGCGCCTCTGACCGCGAGGTCCCAGAGTTCGAGTCCAGTCGATGGCATGATTTTTTGACACTTACTGGATAGCTAGTGACACTTGTTTCAGCCGCTGTCCTGAGGAGAATTCTAGCGGTCGGCTGGCTGCTCTGGTAGGTAAATTTACATGATTTCTACTATCAACAACAGCCCAATGCTGGAACAGTGCCTCTGCAGTCTTATAAAAATGACTGCAGAAGAATATTGCGGTTCTGGCATACGCAGATAAACACAAATGCTATGAGTAAAAATAAGCAAAATAGAATTGAGACGACAAATTACTTTATTTAAAATTAAAATAATATTTACAGATTTCTGCAAATAACAATACGTTAATGAACTCACAAAAACGCTTAAACGTTTCCATTCTTATCGACTTTCATGCTTGCATAGAAGACACTACGCAGAATACAACTATTAGAAGATGAAGACCAAACACGTAGTGAATGAAAAATTTACGAAATCATAAAAAAAGAAAGTATGGAAATCATACAATTTTGAACGTACTACGACAATATTGATCATAATAATATACAAAAAAATACAGGTTGAGTAACACAAGGTCCCTGTTCGTACAGTGGATGTTGAAAAGGATTAAATAATAATGATCTACTCCGGAATAGTCAATTAATTTTTGTGATGTTCCCAATAATAGTGCGACTTTTTTACGTTCTCTACTTGGTTTTCTTAAGTATGTATGATCACACACAACTATTTATTATCATTTATTATTACCACACATTACTGTCAACTACCTACGATTCGAGACAGCACAAGAAACTGAGTGTATGGAAAAGATTTGCCAACAAAACAATCATGATTTTCCTAATCATCTCTCTAAATAGAACTATTGATCCCGACCTATCTAAAAATATCGCTTGAATGCAGATTGCATTGGCTCTACTTTTTTCCCTATCCCCAAGCGGCAACGAGGCTCACAGAAAGCTTCTCGTTTCAACTGGCGAATGGAAAGTGTCAAAACCGCCGCGCGGGACGTCATAAAGATCTCAAATCCGGCCTGACAATCGCCCGCACTGGATAAATGAATGGCGCGAGCGCTCTCCGGGGGAAACTTGATTACGGCTCTCGAGCGAGACGTACAGAGTAATTCCAAAAGACGGTAACGTGCTTACCCTTCCATTACGAGGCAGCACAGCGAATGTGGACATGCACATGAACGTAGCTTCACTATTCGTGCATGTTCTGTTCATTGATTATTGATTCCGGGTGCACAACTGTTAAGTTCATTAGTCCCGAAGGTGTAGGGTATGTTTTCATCACGGGAAGTGGTGGAGATCTTTCTCAGCTGGATGATGAGATCCGGCGCCGACCTACACGCCGTGTGGTGGGGGGTTTTCTCCAACCAGGTATCTCCCTCCAGTGAGGCACTGCCCCAGCCGGGAGAAGCTCTAAGCTCCAGGCATGTGCAGTGTCTGTAAATGTATGCGTGTATAGATAAGGAGTGAGGAAAAAACATGGAAGAGGAAGGAAACCTCGCACGCTCTCCATGACCCGTTTCTTAGGGTACAACTCCGGCACTCGCCTTGTGTTGATCGCAGACACCATAGAAAACTACCGATCAGAACAGCTGGTCACAAGAATTCTCCTCCACAGACCAGCTGAAGTAGATCGAGAAATCTACACTGTCAGAAATTACATAAAATTTAATGTAGATTTAATATACGACTGAACATGAATTTTAATGTACCTTGTATATTAAAAGGATATTAATGTACGTGTACATTATATTTAATGCGTAAATTAAAATCAATGTAGATTTAATGTACGACTGTTGACTAAACTTACTTGCCTGCATTAAATTTAATGGTTCACGTACATTAAATTTAATGTACACGTATATTAAATTTAATGTACATGTACATTAAAGTTACTGTACGTGTACATTAAATTTAATTTACCAACATGATAATTACTTTAATGTGCTTTACATTAAAAGTAATGCAGAAATTTCTGAGAGTGTAGCTAGTGTCAGAATTCATGCACCGTTGGTACTTGAACCCTAGTACCTCCACTGCAGCGGCAGTGACATCAACTGAATCCCTGAACCCACCTCAGTCGGTACGTTTTCTTAGCTCAGTGGGGAACATTGTTATTCAAATAATCGTTTTCCGTGTTTTTCGAGACTTCAAGTCATCCATTCGCGTAGGGATAAGAGCCAAAATCTTCAGGTGATTTGCTTTTGGACATATTTCATTACAAGAGAGGAATTTTAGTTATTAAAAACGCTGGTTGCTACCTTTACTCGTAATTTAACTTAATATGTATATGAGTTACGGTAGAGATCCAGAGATAAAGAAAAAGTGCATTGTCAGCACTTCTCCCAAAAGTACATCACATACTTTTTAACTATTTTTGACGTAAAATATAGTTATTTACACACCAAGGGCGTTATACAGGTTACAATGATCGAGCGGCGATAAAAAACACGAGCACCTTTAGCCCGAAGGCATTTTCTCGCCCGAGATCATTAGAAAGAGTTAACGCCTGTGGTACGTACACGATTTTATTTTTCACCCAAATTTCATTATTCAGATTTCCTTACTAATTAACTAGATGTTTACTTGGCTCGGTTTGTCTTTTCATACTTCCCTCCCGTAATTTCCATTCATAATTCCCTCCAGAAGAGAACACGTAGCATCATTCAACTGTTTTATAATTTCCCTCGTAACCAAGACCCTCTCAATTCAGGTAAGTTATGCAGCTTATATGATCTATTTATTGAAGGCCTAACAAGCAATAACGTTTAAGTAAAATATAAAATAAATAAACTCCACAAGAGCGCAAGATCTACCGGTTGCTGTCATTCAACGCATTTTGAGATACTGTGAGTCGGTAGGGTCGGTGGAAGGATTGTGGTGAAAATGGAGCTTTTCGTATTTGATATTTTTTTAAGTATGATAAAATAAATAAATAAATAAATAAATAAATAAATAATGCATTTCCACACCTCAGAAAATACAGGGTCGGTGGCGAATAGCTTACAATGGATAGAGAGCAGCTTATCGTTGAGTTCCACACCTGACACATTCGTTTTTTAAATTAAATTTGTATGGAAACAGTTTTAAACAAACTAGCGTTATTATGTTATTGATGAATATGGGTCTCAGCCGAAAACTTCTCTCATCACTTCGATGTCCTTGAAATTTAATATATTTTTAATTTTTGTCTAAACCCTCTGAGTAGAAACTTATGAGTTCAATACTATTATTTCCACCCGTTTAACATAATCTTATTATTAGAGCAAATTCGAGGGAATAAGTAGATAACTACAAATTAAATGAAATAATAACCATAAGCACATTTTACCAATTCAGTTTACAGCAGAGTTATTATCTTTTAGTTTCGCCGATATTTTCGGTATCCTTTGGCTACATTTTTGAGCCATTTATACGGTCACTTTAACCATTACAGCAAGGGTGACGATATAAAAAATCAATTTCTAAAATATATAATCTTCAATTTTCGAGATTTTGGACTTAAATTGAAGAGAAATGTATTCTATAATATATCCAAAATTTCCACATCCGTTTTTTTTGAGATTTCAAAGTTTTGAAAACGTTTTTTTGGAGACTAAAGTTTAGATATTATATTTTATATTTCTTGATTTTTATAACAAACCACATTGAATGTTTATAGTAAGCTATAAAAATATAATGACTGGTAAACTGATAAAATATTAGATTCCTCGAAAGTTTTGAAGTGTTAAACATACATATTACTACACCGTCAATAGAAACCTAAGAGTATTCATTGACTTCACAAAACGAACTGGGCGAAGAAGAACTCTGAAAAGCAATCGACACAAATATTTACCCCTAAATCTGTGTGTGTGTGTGTGTGTGTGTTCGTTGTAGGTGTCACTCTCATCAGCAAAAATAACACTTCGATAGCTTGATGAGTCCATCAGAAATTCTTAAGAATTTTAAAATACCCACAATTGGCAAGTTCGACCAGTAACTGTACTCAACCAATGTACTGATGTACCAATGAGAAGTACTGTAATTTGCAGGTAACATAACTAGGACAATTGTTTTACCAATGCAGAGCACGTCTGTAACATTATATTTCTTCAAACGCTAACATAAACGAAACAAAATACGTAGAAACAACAAACAACTATCCCTAATTTAATACTAAAATATTCTGCCGTACTTAGTCACCGCCCACGTTGCAATCACCACCAATGAGCAACGCAATCACACAGATGGTGAGTTTTAAGTCTCAAACGGAGGATGTCAAAAACTGTCACATGCGCGGTTTCAATTCCTCCGCTCGTCCAATCACACGCCCGGATTGGACGCGGTGAGCTTTTTGCAGAAGTCGTTGCCTCACTAATCTTTGGCAGCGCTGGTGTTTGCATCAGGAAATTGGAAGAGAAAATGTTTCTGGTCGCGACCGCGTCACGGCAGAATCAATTTTCATTGGAACGAATTTTTTTCCCCTTCGAAATTAATTATAAGGTTCTCTCAATGTACGTAGCTGACAGACTGGGTAGCTTTTGCAACTAAAAATCATCGACATTCACTTGGCGGGAAGTTTCCATCCATGTAAATACGAAATCCTAATATGCGTTAGTCAAACGAAGTGAAGTATTTTCAAAATATTATTTTTCCAAAATATTAGGATATTTTCGAAAAACTGATGAGATTTTAGGAATGTTAAAAACAACGTGTGACAAGTTACACATTATTTTCAATACATGTTTCCTTCCATTCTCTGGTAAGAACTGGCTTAAATGTACTCACTTTCTCCTTTTCCCTCCTCCTATTCCATCATCTTGAACATAATTCTGCCATTGGTTTTATATCATCAATAATCCTTCATCACTTCAGATTGTATCTTTCTCTCTTATTTCCTGCACTATTAATCCTTCGTCCCTTTTTCACATGTTTCTCTCTCTCGCTCCATATGATTCCTTCTTTTTTCGAAGATCGCGCGTAAGATTTGTCAAGCGAACTACGTTACGTAGGTGCGAATGGACTCAATTTCCATTTGTCATATGTTGGACAGAACAGAGCAGGAAACACATAGGACAGGAAGAAGGGAATGAGGAAAGGAAGAAAATATGAATCACGAGCGCAGCAAGAAGAATAGACAGAACGCTAAGATTATCGTAACATTATTACTACACAGATTGTTGCATGGTATTATAATTATTATTATTATTATTATTATTATTATTATTATTATTATTATTATTATCATGAACTTTCCTGCACTAAAGAGATAATAGAATTCACAGAAATAAAAAAATACAGACTTTGTTTATCGCCACATACAAGTAAGATAAAGAACGAAAATAGGCTCAATTATTACAGAAAATAAATAGCATTTTATGTAGAATTATCTAGCACAATTTGGAGATAATTAATTCTAACAATGAAGCGATGCCAGTGAATAATATTCAAACAGTACATTTTATCCGAAGTCACCACGTATGTTAGATGTCATCGCATTCTGATGTTAATCCATAAATATGTAAAATATTTTAATATTAAATTTTGACTCCTTCCGTTCAATATTTCCATAAAATTGAGGGGATTCCCACAGTTTTCTCGCGCGTCTGAACCAATAACTTTCGAATACCAATGCCATTCCCATACTCGAAGAACGTAAGATCCATGGTGGACCAGAGAATAAATTGGAATACGTACGAAAGGGATAAAAAATTTCGTTCAGAAATAATGTTGCATGTATTAACAACATATTACAATCATTTTCTGAAATATTTTTTAAATTTATTTTATGAATAGTCGCACCAACAGCAAGGGCCAGATTAACCCATAGGTACGTTTTCCTCTAAATTACCGTTTTTAATTCCAAAAATTCTAATAATTACATTTAATACGTCCTATAATTTTTCTGAGGCCTAAGAAAAAATTGTGTCTAGGACCTACGTCACGCTTAATCCGACCCTGCCAACAGTAGGCTATTAGCGATTACTGTATAAGATTACAATACAAGGTTTTTCATTGTCTGGTTACAAATTGTTTACTTTCGCATTATTTTTGCAATACCTAGGCATTACAGTTTACTTTGTACATGGCACCAGTGGTTGGAAATATGCCATTATACGTCATGATAATACGTTATAATTTGGAAAGTTTGTGTTAAAATGTTTTCAGTTTTGGAAGTATGGCAAGGGCGTATATATATTTCGAAATTTGTTTGTTTTTACGGTTCCTCCCGCGGGGACACGGTTGGTCACAGAGCAAGTAGGGTAATATTCTCTTTATTTCTCCGATTGTACGAAGAACTGTTATCTTCGTTGACAGGTACTAAAATAAGATTACAGTGTGCTTATGGGCATGGCAGGGCAGGCTGTAAGAGAATGTTGGAGTTTCCATTAAGCTGTTGTTGTTATTATTATTTTATTTATTCTTTACAGTTTTACTGGTCGGCATGTCAACCACTCTCATGTTTGATGACCAGGTGTGCGGTTGCTTTATTGAAGATTCAGGTGGCTTGTAAAAATACGGCATGTATTCAAGATAACTGTCTTCTGCTTATTGTATATACTCGTGGCATCCACGTGAAGACACTCTAGTGCTCGAAGTGTCACTTTCGGGATCAATCCTCTGGCTGATATTATTGGCACAATTGGCACTTTTTGAAATTCCTCCGAGCTGCGACTTCATGGGCGAGATAGGAATATTTTGGGATCATTTCTTGATGTTTTGCCGATATATTGTGGATGTTGGGTATTGAAGGTAAGCCTGCTGATGGTTTCTATCGATGTATGTTATATCGGGTCTATTGCCGCCGACTTGTCTAGTGATAATGGAGCGATCCCAGTAGAGAGTGTGCTCACTACTTTCAAGCACGTTCTGAGGAACATATTTACAATAGAGCGAGTAAGGACGTTTCCATTGCCAATAATTGACAATTTATTATTATTATTATTATTATTATTATTATTATTATTATTATTATTATTGTAAACATTTGATGAGCGTTGAATAACAAACCTCTCACTAAGGGTTCAGAAGGTTATAATAAAAAAGTCCTAACAATGAAACTAGCTATTTTTTACAAGAGAGATTTATTTAGGTTAGAGAGATTCATTTATTATATTTAGATTTTATTACATGAGAGCTTTTTTTTTTAAATTCATGTAGTATATGACTTAGTGTAGGGATCACAGAATTTTGAAAATGTGCACAGAATTCACTTCTCCCCATAGCACATCATACGCAGTTTCAACTTTTTTTTGACATAAAATAATAAGCTAGGATAAAAAAGGGAACGGTTATAGCATAAAGTAATATGATACCCACGCGTCGCATTCTGTTTGGCTTTTCCTTCTCTTCCAAAACGTTTCCAGCTCCCCAGCGAGGGACTGTCGGTCCGTGTCGGAACTCAACCTCCTGCTTCTCCGTGTTCGGTAATATGGAGCCGCTGCGTTGCCGTAGCGCTTCTCGCAAATTTCATGAAGCTCATTCCCAGCGACTGCTATCAGGAACAGAGAGGTAGGGTCATTGCGCTCAAACTCCACGTTGTTATTGATTTTCTCCTTCCGCCTTCATCCGTCACAAGACCTCTCAAGAAAATGACCTTGGCAGACATTGAAAAACTTTTGCGTTTCCACGAGAAAAAAAATGCGACCGCTTTCTGTTGTGTAGTTTGTTGAAACTTCTCTTCCTACTTTTGTAAATGAAATCCATGTAATAAAATCTCTTGCTTCAAATAATGTGATGACGCGAATAACCCAACTCATCCCCGAATTCGTAGACTTGAAATTTCGCAAAACTCATTTTCGCCAAACATTAATTATATGATTACCAGCCGTTATCTAAGTACTCATCTTAATCATTCATTTAACATCGCAGCTCGATCTATCAGCTTTTTTTCTATTTCTTTATTTAACAGAATGAGTTGATTGTACAACGCTCAGCCAATGGCTTTTCAGTAGTTATCTGTCAGCTTCATGGTCCTCTTTCGCTGACTCACATCCCTGTCGGCACTGCTCACCCGAGACAAACTCGACGCCGTTTGGATGTCGCTGTCTGGATGATAATTCTACCGGCCAATTCTGATCGTTAGTTTTCCGAGTTTTCCCCGATCAACACCACGAGAACCTCAGAGCAGTACTTAAAACTAGTGGTGCTAAAACAGCATGTACTTTCTCGCTCGTATTTTCATGGAAAATTACGCGAAAAGTACTCAAATTTTCGAAAAGATGAACATATTTTACTTGTACTTATAAAAATTATTTATATTTCAAAATCTATCTTTAAGGAACACATTTCATTAAGCGAAAAATCTCTTTTCATAATAAGTAGTTATAGGAAGACTCCGAAAAACGTTTGATTTTTTTAATTTAAGAAAAATCTAATTTTTCAACGAACATGAAACCTGCACCATTCTCTTAAACGACCTTCCATCGACGACCTTCCTTCGACGACAATCCATCAACACAAGTTAATAAAAAACGATGGAGCTATTTTCTGGGAAACTTCGAAAATGCCCCAGGGGCTTCGTGGAAAGTACCCCCAAGATTAAAATATCGGTTTCAAATTTACGGAGCCGCAATATCTGCCAGATTGATTGGGGAATATTAAATTTCGAGAAAATCGGCTGAACAGTTTAGCGCTAGCGTTGTCCACAGACAGACAAACATTCAGACGGACGAACGGACGGACGAACGGACGGTCGGACGGACGGACAGACGTTTTGCAGTCATTCGATTTTTCAGTAACAAGGACCCATAAAACATGGATTCTGACTACACCACGTGTTAGAGATTTTTTTTCCTAAATTGAGCAACTGGATTTATCCACTTTTTCGTTACCATGGCCCTCTAATACAAGGTTCTATGCCGAAAATTCCCGTTCATATCACGCAGCATTACATAACCTTCTCTCCACTCCTTGGCGAGAAAGTAAAAACGGACCACGGACCGCACTCGATCGTTTCTTTCTCATTCTGACCCCACCTCTCCCCTTACACACACACACACACTTCCACGAAGTACACTACCACACATGGTGAGGTCGGTGGGGAAATTAAAGGTTGTGGCGAGTGCAAGGGACACCTGTAAGGGAAAACCCCCGCAAACGGACGTGTGTGGCAACGCCGCATCTCACGTTCTATCTACGGAGAAACACCTCCCGAGGTGTAACAGACAGTACACTTTCAGAACAAATTATCATGCCAGTTGTCGCGCTTGAAAACGCGAAACAATCAATCAAGTCTACGCCACAACTAGGGATTTTAATAATTAAACAACGCCCTCGTGCGTAAATGTTGCTTTTTCCGTCGTGAGCAGCCGCAACATTCGCGCGACCACCCACAAGGCGCGAGGCTCGTCCGGCTTCAATCCCCCAGCGAACGGCGCGACGTAAAAATAACGCGCGTCAACAAATCACTGTAAACTTAGATCCGCGTCACGGACAACGTGGAAGCCCTGCCCGACCTCCCGCGGAGGAGCGACCCAAGCGCCGCACGCATTCCGCAAAGGTTGTTGAAACTGAAATGTCCAGGCATTTTGAGTTTCTTCCATTAGCACTCTTTCCAAATGAGCTGAAATTTCTGGGAATACTCCACTTGGTACCTTACAGACTTTTATTGATTGATTGATTGATTTCTTCGTGTTTCCGGGCGCGTCAACTGCTTTGGTCATTAGTCCCGTTAGTGTAGTGCATGTTGTTGGGTTTTTTTTTTCGAGGGAGATGGCGGTGACCTTCCCCCGCTGGATGGCGAGATCCGGCAACGACCTACCGTCGGCTAGTGGGGTTTCCCCCAACCAGGACTCTCCCACCAGCAGGGCACCGCCCCAGCCGGGACAAGCTCTAAGCTCCCGAACGGTCTCCCGGAATATATGGTAGTGTAGTGCATGTTAGTGCAAGTGTGTGTGTAAAGGGGAGAGGATAGGACAAGGAAGAGGAAGGACAGATCGCGCGCGGTCCGTGGCCCGTTTGGTAGAGTTCTGCTCCCACATTCGCCTGGTGTTGATCGGAAAAAACACGGAAAACTACCGATCAGAGCAGCCGGCCGCTAGAATTCTCCACAGCGACTGAATTTGACCTAGCTGAAAAGCTAGTGTCGAAAATCCTGCCGCTGTCGGGACTCTAAACTAGGACTTGCCGGTCAGAGGCGCTGCAGTGACATCAGTTGATGCACTGAGCTACCGCTCCCGGTCCAGACTTTTATAGTTGCTGTTAAATTGGCTCCCGTATTTGCCGCTAGGGAGCATCAAAGGTATGGCCCCAGTACGATTCATCCAACGTAACTTCGAACGTTTCTGAGAGCACGTGCTACCGAGTAGAGGGTGCCCTCAAAAAGGAATTAGAAGTCCAAGAAGGTGTCGTTTGTACATTATTGCGTAACAAATATTACTCGTGTGTCGTTTAGCTCACGAAAACTGTTTTAATAGCCTATGGCGCATCGTTTGGAACTTATTTAGAACGCGAAGGAGTGCTGAAGAATAACAAGCGTCGTGAGTGACCTGTGCGAGTTGAGTTTCCTTATTTCATCCGCTAACTTCTAAATGTTAGTGTTAAATCTCTTTGATGCACAACTGAGGCGTAATTCCCTCTCCAGCAGTACACACGTACACGGTTTGGCGTTGATGGTGTCTAATAAATGATACAAAATTTCAACAGGAGTATTAATGAAGGAAATCTGCTATAAAAGAATACGTTATGAAAAGCAACATTAAGAAACAAGACGTGCTAAATTAATAATAAAATTCAAGTTTTGCTGTGAGAATAGGGTAGACTAGACTACTAAAATACAACAAATAAAAATAAAAATGAAAAATGATTAAGTTGAAAAACATCAAAAATATTTATTTTGAATTGTTTGTAAAAATATTCATTACCTTAGCGTTGTAGAATTCATCATTCTTTAATCCTCTACAAGAGAAAGCTACGTGTTCTTTCACAAAAAAGAGTGAATAAAGAGTAAAAATCAGTAATAATGCAAATAAAACAGACATTTACAAACAAAATTAAATTTTAAATATCAATTATTTAAAATATTCTACATCAAGTATCTGATTATGAAAATAAATAAAAGCACGAAGATGCAATAGCAGGGTATTTAATGCCACTAACTTACGAGTACAATTTCTCATATTTTAACGATTTCTGAAAATAATAGAACCAGGCATTTCTCTAGTGTTTCTATCGAACACTAAATGTAAACAGGCAGTATGTTCGCCCGACATCCCCCTTAAGTTTACTCCGCCAGCTATCTAATCTCCTCAATTAATTCCCCAAGCAAAGGCCGTCCCTAGGAGTCACCACAACGACACAATCTCGTTAATAACGCAAATCCAGCGACAGCGGGCGCACATGGTGTCTCCGGGAAAACTGATACAGAGATCCAGGCGTTTGGTTCCAAAAGGACGTTAATTACTGCGCGACTGCAGCAAGGACGCCGCGCTAAAAGTGAAACAAGCATTTCTTTTGTATTCCAGCTTTATGAACGACCTTTTCCTTTAAAAGAAATTGTTCAAAAAATAGCATCTTATGGCGCAGATTAGTATGTATTTGCCGTTCACGGCTGGAATAAATGTCTCAAGACACATTTAGATAATCCCAGCGACAGAATCGTGGGAAGGTAGCCAACCGATCACCGTTTTTTGTACAGATTTCAAATACCCGTGACTACAAAGTTGTTTTCCAAAAATTAACTTTTATCCTCTTATAAATTTACAATCTTGCTTCATTGCATTCGAACAAATTAGAAAACTTGCTCCTAACATCGCTCGTTTTCAAAATATGTACTCATGTAATAAAGCTTAACATTATAAACTAGTTGGATAAAATACTATTAACACTGGAATATTAAATGAGATTTATATGAGACAATTAAAAAAAAAAACAGATTTTGTTTCTATACACAACTCCCTTAACTGGTCCAAGCAAGACTATGGTAAACAAGATAGGGAATATTTAAAGAAAAATATTCGAAATTTATTTGCAACACAATCGAACTGGTACAATAAAGAAACATATCCATATATATTCGACCGATATGAATAGAGAAATAAGCGAAATAAATCGGTGACCTATTGAGCGAGTTTACGACAAATAAATCATATTGAATAATTAAAGTGAATGGAAAACGAATAAATATTATACAAAACAAAGGAATCAATATTAACGCAAAACGTTTGAGCGAAAAAATAGCGAAGATAATGAAAAATTAAGTGAAGGCTGATAAAAGTTATTTTAATTACAACAGATAGTAAAATAAAGTGACAGAAAATAGAACTTAAACTTTTCGCTATTTCAACGTTCAGAAAAGTTAATCATTATGAAACTGAGATCGAGCGAATAGATAGTGTTAAGATATGTATGAAATGATAAATTACACTCGTGAAAT
Organism: Teleogryllus occipitalis; assembly: GCA_011170035.1. Lineage (NCBI taxonomy): Eukaryota > Metazoa > Arthropoda > Insecta > Orthoptera > Gryllidae > Teleogryllus > Teleogryllus occipitalis. Next base: position 54,217 of record BLKR01005275.1, read on the forward strand.
GATACCTGACTTAGTCCCAAGAGAATTTAATTTAATAATATTCGTTTGCTGAAATTCTGTTTAATATAACCCATAATTCACACTAATAATCATAGATATAATATTTGAATATGCAATTTGATAACTTTCCAGCTGCTGACGATTCCACGCCAAAATGCTCATGGCATTTTCTGTGATGATCAGTTTCATGTTTTTTCGTGACGTGCCTTAAGGCTTGGTTATTTTCATTAAGGACTTCGTTCATGTACATAAAATACAATAGGCAAATCTAAAACAGGATTCAGCATGTATTTACGAATATATTTAATTTCCTGGTTCTGTTTATTCTTTGTGTTTTAAACAACTTTTATAGTCTTGTTATTTTGAGCATTCAAATTTTGAATTTAATTTATAGGCGCTAAGAAGTTAGGAATTTGTGTGTTCCAAAGCAACCATTGTTGAGCATTCTAGTTAACAGGGAAGACATTCGAGTCTAAGGAATACGATTGTTGCCCTCATCGCTTAATAATTATATATATATATATATATATATATATATATATATATATATATATATTAAAGCTGTAAAGAGGGCGATTTTGATGCTCCTCCTATTCGGCTCCCAGTGAACGATTTGAAACTTTTGAGGTACCAAAAAATAGAAAGAAAGAAAGTAAGAAAGAAAGAAAGAAAGAAAGAAAAAAGTAGGAGTGAAAGTCACTATATCGTCAATGTAACCGCAATAAGCCGCATATAAAAAAAATACCTTTTTGTTTATTACACCATTGTGATCAGTCAAGAGAACTGCAGCAGTTGCAATGGGTGTGACTAATTAAAAACTGAAAACCATGAGTTTCCATTTGTGAAAGTGACTGTGAAGAATGAGAAGTAGAGAACGTTTTTCTTTCCACCTGAAAACTTCGGTTAATTTGACATACAACCTATTGCGGTTACCACGGCGATATATTGAATACATCACAGCTTTCGTTTATTAATAAAAAGCCACGAAATTTGCTTTGTTTGAAAAGCTCGGCTAGAACAGAAACGGGAAGATGGCGTCATGCGCAACTTGGCAAATTAGCGGGAAGTGGAAGAGCTGTTGATTGTACTGAGAACATTGTGTTGTGTGTTCGTTAAAACGATTGTTGTGACTATCATTTGTTTCAAATCAATGTCTCAACTATCATTGTCTATCATTTGTCTCAACTATCATTTGACTCAATGAACTTTCTTATGTATCGTTCTTGTGATATATAAGAAAAACATGAAAGAGGTAAGGGAGTTCTGATTATTTGTTTTTCATACATTCTGTTACATATATTAAGGTAAGATCGATAGCTTAAGATTTGATGTTATAGACCAAAACAAAATCCATGTACATGTGTGTAATGATATTCGTAAATATAAAACATATGTATATTCATGAATACACAGTACTTTCTGTCGAAACTTTTCTACAGCTCTTCATTCTGTGCGATGTAAACGCACGGGCCCAGCCAGTTGCTTATGTCATCATTACGTTGAGATGCACTCAGATCAGACTCTCAAGGAGGAAGACTCCTGTTGTGGGCTACTCGGAGGGCCAAAGACGAGAAGAAGGGTCTAATTGCGTTGGTAGAAGCGGCAAGTGACGAAGCAATCGGGCTGAGACCTGCACTCAATCGCGGGGCGGAGCTGACTGCGGCCTTTGCCGGCTGAGCAACAGCGTGGACGGGCGGCAGGTGGGGGGTGGAGGGGTGGGCGTGGGCGGGCAGTGCGAAAGCGGTGGGGGCGCGTGCCCGCCCTGCAAATGAGCTCCTTCGCACGCGGGACACGTTCCGTCTGCCCGTCCCAGGACAGACTCCCTCCGGCCCAGCCCGGCCCGGCCCGCGGTGGCCCGGGCTGCCCCGCCTTTCGCTGAACGAGCACCAGCGCAGGCCGCTTTGCGGATGGGCGGGCGCGTCTGCTGTGCGTTCAAAGCAGGGATGCCCAAATGCGGGATGCAACTGCCCACGGGCCATGCGTCGATCACTATACTAGAGCCGATCGCGCCGAACGACTCCCCCTCTCCATCCGGCGCCGGATACGACAAGCAGCGGGACACTCCGGAGGCCCGGATATGTGCACTGGGGCAGGGCGCGTCAAGCGGGCTGCCCATTACAGCCGTTACGTTTACTAGACTACAGCCGATCGCGCCCGAGGGCCTCACCTCCCCTTCCGGCGGCCGAATCGACAAACAGCGGGACACACTGGTGGCTCGGATATAGGCGCTCGGATAGGGCGCGTCAAGAGGGCTGCCCATTACAGCAGGCCTGATTCAGATAACCCGTAAAAAAAAATTGACCTACTGAAGGTTATCTTCTGTAATCGGATCTTAGTGATTTTACGGTTGTGACGCAGGTGGCATTGCGGATGAGCGTGCGAGCCTGCTATTCGTTCAGAGCCGGGCTGCTCGAATGCAAGAATTGGGGCCGCTGCAGATGCCCGCGGACCATTCGTCGTTCACTAGACTACAGCCGATCGCGCCCGAGGGCCTCACTTCCCCTTCCGGCGGCCGAATCAACAACCAGCGGGACACACTGGTGGCGCGGATATAGGCGTTCGGACAGGACGCGTCAAGAACGGTGCCTACAGCAGCCCTGATTTAGAGAACCCGTAAAAAAATGGCCTTCTGAAGGTCATCTTCCGAAATCGGAACATCGTGATTTTAGAGCTGTAATGTTAGACATGGAAGGTAAAGGGGGACCGGGATTGGGATCTGGTAAATTCGCTCGCTGTCCGTGCCCTGTTTTATAGGTTGCGGCTCCGCCATACGCCGGGAAACTACTGATCAGAGCAGTCGGCGTACAGATTCGATACCAGCCGCGCCAAAACTCACCGATGTCAAACATAACAAGCACATTCCCTATCGCGCTATCATCACGTGCCCTCCCAATTACCGGTACGCTTGACGGACAGCGCCATCAAGCAGGTCTCCCCTCCCCAGCATTCACCCCTGGTCGCACCATTCTCATTCCAGCGCACCAACAGCAGTCGCCCTCGCAACCTCAGTTTAGCGAAAACAACCTACCAGCCTTAGCCATCTCCGACAGAAGCGAGTGGTCCCCTTGGCGACCCCTGACCCAGGGCTTACTGCGAGCCGACAATGCATTCCGCTGTATGCTGCATCCGCCCCACAGACGGGAGTGGAGGCATGCTTGCGTTGGCTTCAGAGTGGAGGTGCTCGGGCGCGATTGGCTCTAGTCTGGTGAAACGCAAGTGGGACGCTGGTAAGTGCAGCGAGCCCCCGTGGACAAACTGGCAGCGATTTTCGTGTTTGGGCAACCCTGCCGTGGATGACTGCACCCGGGCGTGGTAGAGGATTGTCCGATGACGTAGTACGGGGAGGGGAAATACGGCGGCGGTCGCGAGGTGGATATGACCTTGAGCCGTCCAAATGGTTTGTGAGTACTAGTATAGTGAATTGCTGATCTTTAGGCCCCGGGATTAATTTAAGAGATTTAAGTCTTTCTTGCCTCTTTCATACAATCTATTTTCAGTCGGAATGAAATAAGGCTACCATCACGCACATTTCCGAAAAAAACAGAGGAAATAACTGTATCAGATCTCCTCAGGGATCTTTCAAATCAGACGATTTTTGTAGAATGCACAATAAGATTGTTTAAATCAAAATCCATTAAGTTAAAAAATGATGAAAATGCGTTGCAGTTGACGAATCAAAACCGCAAGCACTGATACAGAAAAAAATTGAAACACAGCGAAGTATGCGAAAAATCTGGCACAATAAATAAGCGTCAATTTCAGTTACTCTATGACTAAATTCATCAGACGTCGTTTCGACAACCAGCTTTCACTACATTCTAGTTATTTCATCAAACGATTCAATTGTTAAGCCATCTCATTTATTTTCGCATAAACAGTTGGCGTCGCATACAGTTCACAATAGATGTGCCTCGTTCTACTGCGAAATTTTCAGTGGCACTAACCGGTAGCACGGGCGCTTGTACTAAACCCCCTGTGATCTTCCAACTCCGCGTAATGCAGGATTATCATCTCCACAATCACCACCATCAGAGATCGCGAGCTATCTCATTGCGTTTAATGGATCTCTCTGCCACAACGAGAGGTCGCGGTGCGATTGGAGTGACATCTCGCGGTGGCGCGGCGATTTACTCAAATGCCGCGCGTAAAATTATCCAGACCCTATTTGCAATTCCAGGGTCATCGCACCGTTGAATTACTGCTTTACCTCACTTCGGCGGATTTTTCCTCTAATCCATCGAAATCTATTAAAAGTGTTGGATCATTAATTTTGATATTTTTTATTTCCCCTTACGGAGTAGAAAGTTATGTAATGCTGCGCGATAAAACTGCGACTTTTCGGCAGAAAAACTCTCATTAAGGGCTCTGGTAACGAAAAAGTCGATAACTTCAGATGCTAAATTTAGAAAAAAAATCCTCTAACACATGTTTTGTGGGTCTTCGATACCGAAAAATCGAATGACGGCAAAATTCTGTTTATCCTGACGTCCGTCTGTAAGTCTCTGAACAACACTAGCTGCTAAACCGTTCAGCCGACTCGATCCAAAATTGATATTCCGCAATCGATCTGACTGATGTCGCAGCTCCTTTAATTTGAAAACGATATTTTAATTTTGAGGGGAACTTTACATGAAGCACCAGGGATATTTTCTAAATTTTCGTATTGTTAGGCCTGTAGTAATAGAAGGTATTGATTTGACAGACGTGTTTTGGATCCGCTAATATGGTGGACTGGCTTCACTTGCTGAACACGGAAGAGGTTGGTTACGGCATTCATAGCTCCACGTTTGGATCAGACTACAATTCATGTGAACCCGTGAGATTCTTCATAAAAATTTTAATCTAAAAGAATAGTATTCATATTATTTTAAATAAAGAATTCGAAAAATTAATAAATTGATGCATTCAGGAATAATTTGAAATTCGATTCAGAGAACATGAAGGATTTCAAAATATTGTTAAATGTGTTAAAAGAAAACATAATTTAATTACACTACCAAATAACTTTTATCCTTATTTAGCTCATTGCATTTTTGTTTCTGATGTGTACATAATTTTTCCCATTAATTTCTGAAAAAATATAGCATGGCGATTCACTGAAAAAGTTCTCGAAGCATAATAATACTAACTATTGCAGGACGATACCATTGTCATCTAAGACGACCGACAACAAGGTAAAACAGTCGAGTTTTAATCTGATTTTGTGGCTTATCCTCCACCATTTTAGGCGTTTTTTTAATTTGACTTGAATCTCGAAAGCCTACCACCGGGTTCACTTCCATACCAAGCAATTAGCATTCACCTGCTTCCATTCAGAAACTGAGTAAAGTCTTTTCCTGAATTGTGTTTCCAATTAAAATACATACACACACAGTTTCACTTCCGAAGCCCCTAGTTAAGTAGATAAAAGGTCAGTTTAATCAAAAAGAAATATATTTATTGCACTGATCATTTAATGAAATCACACATCGAGTTTGATCACCGTTTTTTGCCAACATCATCGTTTTCACAATATGACTACGAATAACCATGCATATTCACCACTATCATTTATCGTAAAGGGAAACAAGTGAAGAACACGTTATACGCGATTTTGCTTGTCCAACAATATGCTGCATTAAACATGGCAACGTAGTATGTAAATAATGCACTTTACGCTCTACAGTACCACGTGACAGCTCACGTCACTACACAAAGCTACTCAAACTGCTTTGTGTTCAAACTGCCTGCTGTTTGATCACGGTGTGTAGGCAGTGATTTTCCCGGCGCGGTGCTTTTGAACCCGATATTTCATTGACGGTGACAAAGTACAAAGTGAAATGAACTCTGAAATTTATCATTAATTTCGTTGAAATACGACACGAAGGCGAAAACTTTGTCAAGAAAATAGGAAAAACGTTTGCAGAAAATACTCTGAAAAGAAATCTGTTTAAAATATAATTGAATGCTCAACATTTATTATACTTTTTTTTATTTTTAGAAGGCCGTAGACTTTAATAAATAATTGCGTACTTCCATCCTCTTAACAACAATTATAATTTTTTGATTGAAATAATTAAATTTGTTTTCAAATTTTAATAACTCTCCTGTATAATAATATCAGCAAGCTCAAAAGCTCCCTGGCATGATACTGCTAAATAGAGGAATTGTTATTTTAATTTAAAAGCATTGAAGGCAATTCCGTGCGAAGAACTTTAAAATACCGGCATGAATACCCGGAAAGAAATATTTCCCAACATTATTCCGAAGAATATCAAAAATTAAGGTACCATCGAACACACTATGCATTTTGTAATCACAAGAATACATTTCAAAAGCATTACAGACTTCTAAAGCAAAAGGAGAAATGTGTCTACTCAGCCATTTACATTATATTCGCCTCGTGCTGTACACTTTAACTTCACAAAGTAAAGTTTCGAAACGCAATTTCACAACAGACCGAGGAGAACATTAGAAGGAGTATGGGGGTTTCCAGTAACAAAGCACAAAACATGATAGGTTTCTATGACAACTACGCAGTTTTCAGCCAGTTGTTTCTGTTAGCCACAGAAAAACTAACTTCTCAACATTCCCACACATTACAAGGCTCAGAGATTTCCGCGTAACATTTACCTCGAAGGGCACAGAGAGAAGGCAAATGCTTCGGTGAAATTGAATCCCAAATAATTTTCACATTCAATGAATACCATCAGTCTCTGACACTAAAACTCATTACTGAAGGGAAGGTGGACTTTTCCAAAATTACAAGAAGATAGGAATGAAAATTACATCGAATATTTTTTTCAAACTAAACGGTGGATCCAGAAAAATACCATAATAAAAATATATTTTTCAAATGTGAAGCGTTAATGTGTGGCCATCGTTTTTAATTATTTTGGTTTCCACAGAATGTTCGCCTTGGCCTGCTTTTTCCCCTAGTGTGTATTGAAAAAGTGAAGGCAGACGTTTCCCATTTCAAGAAAACGTGAGTATATTGACCTCCGCTCCCTGAGTCAAATAAAGTTTAAATTATTTAAATAAATAAATAAATAATGGCGGAAAAGGCAACGGAAGCTCCGTAGACGTAAATGTAAGAGTCCGCAAGTTCGAGTCCCGACAGTGCTGAATTTTTACTTCTCACACAAGGACACGCGCCATTCTCCCTCTCCCAACCGACCCGTTCCCCTAGAGCTATGACGTCAAAGAGGATGTCACCAGCGAGAGTCCGAGGCACGGGTGACACGAGGAAATCACTCTTCAACGCAGTTGATCACCAGCCACAAGAGTGTAGTACATTGTGAAAGTCCCCTTAAAGTTTTTTTTTCCTCTTTACACATGAGATACAATTAGGCGGGATTTAGATAAATACATTTAATAACGATTGCTGTTATTTGTTTATTTATATATTTATTTCATTTTTCCGTGAATGTCCTACTTTTACTTTCTCGCTACCGCTTACCCTGCAGAGAGAAAGTTATGTAATGCTGCGGCGAATTTTAATAAACGGCGAATTTTCGGCAGAAAAATTCTTATTGTTAAGCTCTGGTAACGAAAAAGTAGATAAATCCAGTTGCTAAATTTAGGGGGAGGGATCCGCTAATTCTGATGTAGCCAGAATCTATCTTTTGTGGGTCCTTGATAACGAAAAATAGAATGACGGTGTAAGTCTAATTTTTGTTCAAAACACCAATTTCGACAAATGCAAAACTTCAAACTTTTTCGGCGTCTTCCTACAACTATAATTATAAAGATTGAGATTCTTTCCCTCAATGAAATCTGTTCCTTAAAGATAGATTTTGTAATTAGTTCATCTCCCTCCTTTAAGGAGTCCTTAACATCAATACATTAGGGCAAACGGCTAATGCCCTATCTCTAAACGACACATTCTCGCTGACCTTGAAAAACTCGGGGAGAACTACGAATAAGCGGGCGTCTCCCATAGCCCCACCTTGCGCAAAGGAGAGGAGAGAGGAGAAAGGAAAGACAGAATAGGGAAAAATAGAATGCGAGAGAAGAAGGAGAGCGGTATGAGAAGTAAGAGGGAGGGAGAGGAGGGAGATGACAAAAGAGAGGAACGAGTAAGACGACAGAAAATGCGAAGGGAAGAGAGGTGACTGGGAAATAGAGGACGAAGAGAGAAAAAAGATATAGGGCCGTGATGGGAGATGGACGATTAATAGGAAAGAAGGAAGACAGGAGAGAGGAGAAGGGAGGGAGGGAAGAAAGGATAGAAAAAAAGAGAGAGAGAACCAAACCAAACGAAATTCACCCAAAATTAACCCGAGAAAGGAGACTATTTCTGTAGTTCGAGCACCGCGGTAGCTCAGTCATTTTCTTTCGCCTGCCTCTCCATCACACTTCTCGAAAATGAAACACAAACATCAAAGACAAACGTAACAATGAGGCATTCACCGCGGAGTACAAACAGCTTCAAAAACAAGAAGCGCGTGTTCTGCCACCGAGTCCATGCTCTCTCGTGCTGAATTCTCGCGTGCTGCCCGCTTTTTATTCCAACAGCACTTTCCACGGAAGAAGCAACGGCCGAGCGAACACGCGAGATGTGCATGCAACAAGTGTACAACATCGTGGGCGAACGAACATCGCGTGGGCAACAGTTGACGGCGCTTGTCAGCAAGATAGCGGCCATCTGAATTACTAATCTTAAATATTCGCACAAACAGACGGAAAAGTAAGATTGGAAAAATACAAAAGCAAAGAACAATTTTCCTAGGTCGAATTCACTTGCTGTCTGGAAGAGAATTCTAGCGGTCGTCTTCACTGATCGGTAGTTTTCCGTGGTTTCTCCGATCAACACCAGGCGAATGCCGGAGCTGTACCCTACGAAACGGGCCACGGTCCGCGCGCGATCTGTCCTTCCTCTTCCTTGCCCTATCCTCTCCACTTACACACACACACTTACACTAACATGGAGTACACTACCACGTATGCCGGGAGACCGGTCGGGAGCTTAGAGCTTGTCCTGGCTGGGATGGTGCCTCGCTGGTGGGAGAGTCCTGGTTAGGGGGAAACCCCAGTAGCCGACGGTAGGTCGGTGCCGGATCTCGCCATCCAGCGGGGAAGATCAACGCCATCTCCCGAGAAAAAAACATGCATTACACTAACGGGACTAATGACCAAAGCAGTTGTCGCGCCCGAAAACCCGAAAAAAAGCAATCAATCAAAAATAAAACATTTTCGATTTTGACTGCAAAATCAACATATTTGACTATATTAATCGCATATTTCTCATATTATATGGTACGATTATATTATCATACTCAGTGTGCCACTACTTACGCACACACGTCATGCGACGAAGGAAAAAAGAAGTGTCAATTCTCATAAGAGCCTTTGCAGTACAGGTAAATTTTCCTGCGCCTCTACGTCTTGGCCAGTAAGCCTTGAAAGGAACAAGATTAGAGAGTTTGATGCTGTTCAGAACAGAAGCAAACGTGAAGAAGTAGTTGCTTCAAAAGAGTTGCGTGGAGGATGTTTCTTCAGACAGTGAGAAGGATGATCGACTTCCCGGAAAAACCATTACTACAGATCCCCCTTCAACAGCTTTTCTGAACAAATACTTACAATCTATGACTTACTTATTAGAAAGAAACCAACAAAAAAACATTTAAATTACGGGTTATTAAAGTCAGCGTACATTTGACAGCATAAAAGTAATAATTAGGTAATTTTCACCGAAATATTTTCCATTAAATACACCGAAACTTTAGAAATAATATAGCTTGGTCTCTCATTTGCGCTGCATAAACACCAACACCTTCACAAACATAACACTGCAGAAACACGTACACAAACACAACACTACTCCGAATGACTACGAAAACACCCTGCCATCACATTCACGCAATGAAATACAGCCGATGCATGGGGTTTTAGGGAAAGTGCCTGTTTATTTTACACCATCCTCGTATTTTCGGACGGCATCGACAAATCATCTTCGGACACACAGACCAAACAAACACAGCGGCTCGCGTCAGCCACTTCCGGCCGTAATCACCTACGAGCGCCACTTTCATTTGGAAAACTCTGCACCTCCCGGCATTTCTATCGCCCGCTCGTGTACGTCTCTGCACTCCTGTGATTCATTGACTGATTAGAGTTTCCGGGCGCGTCAACTGCTAAGGTCTCGTAAGTGTAATGCATGTTTTATCACGGGTGGTGACGGTGATCTTCCCCCGCAGGATGGTGTTATCCGCAACCACCTACGCGTCGGCTTGTAGGGGTTTTCTAACCCAGGTATCTCGCATCAAGGGGGCACCACCCCAGCGGGCAAAAGCTCGAATCACACATACTAGTCTCCAGACAAGAGTGATTTATTGATTGATTGATTTTTTCGTGTTTCCGGGCGCGTCAACTGCTTTGGTCATTATTCCCGTTAGTGTAGTGCATGCTTTTTCTCGGGAGATGGCGGTGATCTTCCCCCGCTGGATGGCGAGATCCGGCGCCGACCTACCGTCGGCTAGCGGGGTCTCCCCCTAACCAGGACTCTCCCACCAGCGGGGCACCACCCCAGTCGGGACAAGCTCTAAGCTCCCGACCGGCCTCCCGGAATATGTGGTAGTGTAGTGCATGTTAGAGTAAGTGTGTGTAAGGGGCGAGGATAGGACAAGGAAGGGGAAGGACAGATCGCGCGCGGTCCGTGGCCCGTTTGTTAGGGTACTGCTCCGGCATTCGCCTGGTGTTGATCGGAGAAACCACGGAAAACTACCGATCAGAGCAGCCGGCCGCTAGAATTCTCCTCCAGACAGCAGCTGAATTCGACATAAGCTGAAAAGCTAGTGTCGAAAATCCTGCCGCCGGTGAGAATGGGAACCCAGGACCTCCCGGTCAGAGGCGCTGCAGTGACATCAGTTGATGCCCTGAGCCACCGCTCCCAGTCCGCAAATCAACCACCGAGGGGCCTCGAACCCTGGGACCTCCCAGGCAGACTCGGCCGCGACGCGGCGCGGGAGGCTGAAGGACGGAGATGCACGTCAACGGGCGGACGGAGTGAAAATAACCGCGGCAAACACGCCCATCACTCACGCCGCGCTGCGCTGCGCTTCGGCGACTCGTCGGCCCTCGCCGGCTCAGTTGGCGCACCGCCGTAATGTCCCTGCAGCGACTCGCACTGGGAGGGCCTACGGTTAGAGTCCCGGCGGTGGCGGATTTTAGACACTACACTCTCGGAAATTACATTAAATTCAATGTAGATTTAATGTAGGACTGTACAGGAATTTAAATGTACCTTGTACATTAAAATGTCAATTACAATACATTGTACATTCAAGTAATGTACCTTGTACATTAAAGGGAGATTAATGTACCCGTACATTAAATTTAATGCTTAAATTAAAATCAATATAGATTTACTGTTTGACTGTTAACTTACCTGTCTACATTAAATTTAATTGTACACGTACATTAAATTTACTGTACACGTACATTAAAGCTACTGTACATGTACATTAAATTTAATTTACGTACATGAAAATTACTTTCATTTACTTTACATTAAAAGTGATGCAGAAATTTCTGAGAGTGTAGCTACAGAGCTAGGTTCAATTCACTCATGTATGATTTTTAGAAATAGTTTAGAATAGTATATTCGAAATGATGTCATTTACTCCTAGAGATATCTCAGTGTTCAATCTTTCTTCTTTTTACAATTTGCACTAAAAATCAGATCAATATGAACAGTACATTTTCTCGGGAACTAAACAATGTTCAGCAGCAATTTATTTTGGAACAGGCAAACTGTTTCCAACAGATGCTACTCGGATATTTTTTGACCTTATGGACCCATCATTCCCCGCATCCATCCCCGCTATTTATGAACCCCAGCTATTTATCAAATTTACTGTACTTTTTTATGAAACTTCAACTAAACGTCTACTATATTCATATTAAAAATGCATCAAACTGTGTTTATTTTATTTCGCTTCTGGAGCATCACCCAAAAAGGAGTAAAAAGGATTAAAGGAGTAACCATCCAAACAATAGAGAAATTACTGCAAAGAGATACACTAGATTCTAAAACCACAAGGAATTACATTACAATAGTCTTGTGGCGTCGACCATCTCTTCACATACGAGTGAGTCACAAATGAAAAGGATGTCAGTGCTGTAACTGCTCATGCTCTCTCGGGCTCAAAAGGCTTTCACACATTCGTAACCATAAATAGAATCGACTAGTACCACCCGTGTATTCGCACGACGCAAAATATGACGTAACATTGATTTACCAATGAGTCAGCACCAATAACACGTATAATAAACGCCTTATTCAGGTGAGCATCAGGCATAAAAACGCACAATCGTTAAGCCTGCACTTCGGGTACTAATCATTTTCAGATACTAAAGACGTAGAAGAATCAATTTAGTACGTGAATCACATCGTGTTGCAAGCCTGTAGGAGCACGTAACACCCAAAGCTGCGGTGATGTCTAGGTAATCACTCCTCGATAAAAATTTAGTGCAGGAATTATTCACACAATTAACTTTAATATGACCCAATAACGTGTGTGTGCAATACTTTCTGACAGGACAAATAACAAAATGTGGAACTTAATGAAAAACGAAGTTAATAATCCACATGAAATAAGTTCCTGTATGAACGGTATATAAATAAATACTACTTACCCCCGAAAGCGTCGACCACCAAGTAGTAATAAACTCGTAGGTGGAGAAAATAACATAAAAGTTCTCAAAATATATTAACGATTAGTACCATTTAAAAGGCTTTCATAAGTAAAAACTGAATAGAATGAAAAAATCTTTCATATTGGTAATAACGAATAGCAGATGAAATGCATAATTGAAGAATTATCTCTATTGAACTAAAAGTCATCGGAAAACAGAAAAATAAAAATCCGACGATAAATAACTTTATCTCTGATGAAGATGCACGTTCTCCAACTGAAATTCATTTGATGTTGCAACAGCTTCTTAAATGCGTGATGGAATTTTCATGTATGAACTCGTGGCAAAAGTACACGACAATCAAAATCTAGCAGAAACGTAACCAACCGCATCAAAGAACGGTTTTGGAATGCTAGTCGACAGAATTCCGAAAGGTGAACAGAAGTAAGAAAACATTGGAAATAACACAAAGCAAACTATTGTCTGCTTAAAATGCAAAAGCAAACACGAAGCGAATGGAATTCACGTTGTTAACCTGCACGCAGAACTGATAGTATACTACAAATACACTGATGAAATAAGTTGCGCATGCGGCTTGTAATGTGTTTCGGCATAAAGTTACACTTCTCACACAAAGCAACAAAAGCAAAAATAAAAATTACGAATTGTTTCATAAACCCAACCAAATAAACATTTCACATGAAGCACTAAAATACATCGAAACGCAAACACGTATGCTAATTGTCATTATCTACAATACTATCTCTTATTGCATATTTTACAACAGGATCCTAAAAGCCCAAATATTGATTGATTGATTTTTTCGCGTGTCTGGGCGCGTCAACTGCTTTGGTCATTAGTCCCGTTAGTGTAGTGCATGTTTTTTTCTCGGGAGATGGCGGCGATCTTACCCCGCTGGATAGCGCGATCCGGCGCCGACCTACCGTCTAGTGGGGTTTCCCCCTAACCAGGACTCTTCCACCAGTGGTGCACCGCCCCAGCCGGGACAAGTTCTAACCTCCCGACCGGTCTCCCGGAATGTGTGGTACTGTAGTGCATATTAGTGTAAGTGTGTTTGTAAGGAGAGAGAGGATATGACAAGGAAGAGGAAGGAAAGATCGCGCGCGATCCGTGGTCCGTTTGTTAGGGTACTGCTCCGGCATTCGCCTGGTGCTGATCGGAGAAACCACGGAAAACTACCGATCAGAGCAGCCGGCCACTAGAATTCAACTCCAGACAGCGACTGAATTCGACCTAGCTGAAAAGCTAGTGTCGAAAATCCTGCCGCCGTGGGGAGTGTAACCTAGGACCTCCCGGTCAGAGGCGCTGCAGTGACATCACTTGATGCAGTGAGCTCCCGCTCCCGGTAAAACTCTAGGTCTCCGGATCAGGAACATACAGTGGCAACATGTTGCTCTGAGCTACCTCCGCCAGCCGGCGCATTGCAGCGCCGCAAACCAAATGACGACGTGGCTTTGCACTACGTTTAAACCCACAAATGGAACAAAAAAGCACTGCATGAAAGCACACACGTGTTGATTTCCTGTTCATTTTCACGAGCACTCGGCGTACTTCACATAAAACTACTAAATGTCATACTCACGGCACGAAATATATTTTGTGTAATGCAATGGGTCGACCACTATTAAAAACAAACGAGAAAATGAAATAGAAACATATATATTTACAAGCACAGTTCAAATACCTAACTTTCTGAACAACAATGAATAGATATGCGATAAAACAAATCAACAGCACAGTTGATTAGCTGTATCTTGCATGAAAACAATTGTAGGAAACTAAACAAAAAGGGAACGAAAAATACGCCCTTTCTCGGAATAAAAAAAATTGGAATCAATTTTTGGAAAATGTCTAGGGGCTTCATGTAAAGAACCCCCAAAATTAATACATCGGTTTCAAATTCCAGGAGCCGCGACATGAGCCAGAACAATTGGGGAATATCAATTTTGAAGAAAACGGGCGGAACGGTTTAGGCGCTAGCGTTGACCACAGACGGACAGACAGGCGGACGTCTTGACGTCAATCGATCCTTCGGTATCAAGGCCTCATAAAATATGGATTTTGACTATACCACGAGATATTTTTTTTCCTAATTTAGTAACAAAATTTATCCACTTTTTCTTTACCCGAGACCGGCAAAAACAGTTTTTCTGGAGAAGATTCGCCGTTTTCCGGCGCACGATTACAAACTTTATCTTTTCCCTAAGAATTCGTAATTCGAGAAAGTAATAATAAAAGAACACGTAACCTAGAAGCACAAACGCGTGTGAATGTCCGTTACACAACAACCACCACTCAAATAAACGTCGCTGCACTGATTTACACATCCGCAAACCCACACATCGACTGCTTGGCACAGTTCCCAAGTAACCCACATGATTCCGTACAACTCAAGACGAAACGAAACAGACGTAAAGCATACAACACGGAAGCTAACACATGATAGATGGCCTGACCTATGTCTGCAATCATCAAAAGTACAACACGATTATCGACCGGTCATTTAAATAACTAACTACTATGTCGATGTCAAGAATTACACACTTGCAAATTAATGTGTGTCTTACTTAATACAAACAACCTGCAATATTCTGCACCATACGACTCGCAGACTGAAAGCTCTTGTGGAAGAATGAAATAGAAAAAGTGCAACCTGGAAGCCCACAAGGTTCATAAAACCACCACTTTGAATACATTTTAATTGTTCATGCCCCGAGTCACACAATGTGCTAACATGTGAGCCTACCATTCTTCGAATCAAAAACAATGATTTCTCCCAACTCGAATACGTATTTGGAGTGAAAAAGAAACACTCCTTATGCGGGAAGAAACCCTTCACAAAAAAAACACATACGGCAGCACACAAATTCTGAAACTGAATCATGTGCACGACCATCACATAATTCATTGAAATCCATCTGACTGCCATGATTCGCAGACATACACACATCAACTCATTGCCTACCCATCTAAAGAATAACACACGAACCTACATATAAGCACGGGAATCTCTAGCAATTTGAACGAAAGATAAAAATATATTCATAGCAGCACACGGGCTTATACACCCTAATCAAGCGCACAACAATCACTTCATATTATCCAACGTCATCTAACTGCAGCGATTCACTGATATGATGTGTCGAGAACCAAGCAAGGATTTTAAGAAAGTGTGATGAAAATAACGCATCTTCCAATGGAATAAAACAGAAAAACACGCACGAGAAAACGCAAATTACTTCATCATATGGTTGAGAACAAGTGATTCGAATCCATTGAAATGCATCTACGTTGACTGAAATGATTCGCGGCGTCACTGCACACGACTTGACTATGAAGCACGTGTCCTATGCAACAGGCATGATTCCACACCACGTGCAGGAGAATCTCAGGGAACAAAACAGAAGAAAGACACTTCGCAGCGCACGTGTTCAAACGGCCAAACCACACGCATGACACCCTTGGATTGTTCATTCAAATTTATGATTCATCGACATGTTGACCACCAAACACGCAACCTTAGTTAAAAGCACGAAAATAAGGTACGTCTTCTTGGAAAACGCACATGGCAAACCACGTGTTCTGATGACGTATTAATGTGCGCGGCCAGAATTGAATGTTCAATTAAATCCATCTGAGTGTAATGATTCTATGTAGATACATCATACGTACGAGTCATTTATATTACGCATGTCTTGTGGAAGAACAAAACACTGTAGGGACAGCAAAAACACTAAGGGGATAAAACACACACGGTAGAACATGTTCACATGACCTAATCACGTGTATTGTCACCATCTCACTATCGAGTGTTCATTCAATAAAATCTAATGTGATTCGCAACGTGAATCAACAAACATACATCCTACATACCATGCCTATTGCCGCGTCCAGGAGGAATGTCAGAGCGCACGAACAAAACAAAACAAAAACACGCATGGGAACACACGTGTTCAAACAGCTGACTGCCACGATTATACGGTATGCATATGTCGACTGTCAATCACGCATCCAAAGTAAGGAAATAACGCACATCCTCGACAATACACACCCAAATACACACGTGTTAGTTAGCACACGTGTTGTTGTGCTCATCTTGTTTCCGAGAACCACTGGATGCTCATTCAAGTACATCTCTTCCTGCAATAATCCGTCGATGAGGAAATGACTATCACCGACCACAACGTAAGCAGACAATAAAATACTTGTGACATAAATCAGAAAATAAACGCACATGGCAAGATCCGGGCTCAAACGACGTACGACCACCGCTGCTTTGAATTCTCATCTTAAGCTACATGCAATTTTTACTGTTCTTGACAACAAATGTATTTAAAAAATATTCCAATACACGTAAAAGCAACAATTTGTGTCATGAAGCGGTAATCACAGCTGAGGCAAAATTCTGCGCGCAGGGAACAAGAGCGACGGGAGCAAACAAAACAAAAGAATCACATGGCAACGCACGTGTTCAAACGATCACCGCTGATTCTAATTCTCACATTACGCCACACATTTTTTCTGTTTCTAACAATAAATGTATTTAAAAAATATTCCAGTGCATATAAAAGCAACAATTTGAGGCATTGAGCGATCATCACACCTCAAAAAATATACCACATGTAGAGGGCACTCAGAGCGTACGAAACCAAACCAAACAACAAGAATCACATGACAAAACACCTGATCAATATTGATATTAAAACTACTATTCGTGGCATGGAGGGGTCATCATCCCTGAACCAAAATGCCGCATGAAGAGGACTCTCGGAGCGTACGGAACCAAACAAAACAAGAATCACATGGCAACACACGTGTTCAAACGACCACCGCTTATTGAAATTTCCACCTTACGCTATAAAATATTTACCGTTTTTGACAATAAATGTATTTGAAAAAATATTCCAATACACATAAAAACAACTATTCGTGGCATGGAGCGGTTATTATCCTTGAACCAAAACGTCGCATGCAGAGGACTATATGGGCGCACGAAACCAAACAAAACAAGAATCACATGGCAACACACGTGTTCAAACGCCCACCACTTCAATGAAACGTCGACCCTATGACACACACACACGTCTTCCTGCTGTCTGCCAATGTCCCTACCGTTGCATCTACCGGTGCCCCACGCCACGGAGACACGTGCTGCGCTCCTACCTGCGCTGGGCGCGTCGTCGCCCAGTCCGCCCCTCGCCGGGGCGTCGTCGCCGTCCTCGTCACCCGCCACGGCGCCCGCCGCCACCGAGTGCGGGCAGCATCGCCCGCACCACGGCATCGCCCACCGCCGCCGCCCGCCGCCCACCGCCCGCGCCCGCCCTGCGACTGCTCCGGGCGCCGGCGGCCGGGCCACTGGTGGCGCGCTGCCGCCCGCGCCGCCCGCCCGCCGGATCGATCCCGCCCCCACACGGCCGACGCCGCCGAGCGCCGTCGCTGCAGCCGCCCAGCCCCGCGCCGCCGACGCCGACGCCGCGACGCGCCGCGCCGCTGGCGGACAGGTGGCGGACGCGCCGGAGGCGGGCAGCGGTGGGCGACGGTGGACGGAGTTCAGGCAGTAGGTAGGGGAGGCGGGCGAGTTCAGAGGGTGGGCAGCGGAGGCGGACGGCGGGGGCCGGCGGCGTGGGCGGGCGGCGGGGGCGAGCAGCGGAGGCGGGCAGTGGAGGCGGGCGGCGGAGGCGGGCGGCGGGGGCGGGCGGCGAGTGTGGGCAGCGGAGGCGGACGGCGGGGGTTGACGGCGAGTGTGGGCGGCGGGGGCGGGTGCCGGTGGCGGGTGGCGGAGGCGGGAGGCGGAGGCGGGCGGCGGGGGTGGGCGGCGGAGGCGGGTGGCGGAGGCAGGCGGCGGAGGCAGACAGCGGAGGCGGGCGATGGTGGACGGAGTGGACGGTTCAGAGGATGGGCGGCGGAGGCGGGTGGCGGGGGCGAGTGATGGAGGCAAGCGGCGGGCAGCGTAGAGGGATTTCGGGGGGTAGAGAAGACGATAGGAGGCAAAGTGCATAAGTAAAGTCTGAGGAAACTTACAGATGCGGTTCCAAAACGATGGTGGCCATAGTAATGCAGGAAGGTTAACTGGTTGTGAGAGACAATGCGTTGGGGTGGGGTGGGAGAGGAAGTGTCGCGGACGGCGACTGTAGTGGTTAAGCGAATGGTGGGACAGGTTGAGATGGCAGCGCAGAACGGGGAGGGAGTAAAGGCCATAAGGGTGATGGGGAAGTCTATAGAGGATGCGCGAAGCGGCAGTGGTGAGGATAATGGAGGTACCTGTAGTGATGAAACTTTGAGAATGGTGACGCTGGCAGCAGTGGGAGAGGCGGGGTTGTGGGCGTAGGGCTATGAAACCGGCGGCTGACGTGCAGGAGAGGGTTGAAAGGTGCTGGAGGCAGCAGGCAAGATGCAAAATCGTTGGTGACCGTGGTAATACAGATGGATTAAGTGGTTGAGGGAGGTCAAAGGTGCGGGCGGCGGGAGCGGCAATGCTGGATATGGTGATGGCAAATGAGGGTCCGCGGTGCAAGAGGGGGGTGACGTAGGGACGGTGGGCGTAAGGGCTACGGAGGTGGCGATGGCATTAGAGGTGACTGTAGTGGTTAGAGCGGGGACGCTGGTGTGGCGGTGCGGCCTGTGAAACCGAAGGCTGACGTGCCCGAGAAGGTCGAGAGGTGCTGGAGGCGGGGTCGACAGCGGAGTCGGTGGCGAGTGCTCCAGCGAAGGCGTTGGGAGCGGTGACGGGCGGCAGAAGAGCTGTACCTAAGGAGACGGGTACAGAGCGGCTGACAGCGAGGGGGATGCAGTGGGATGGTGGGGCGGCGAGGCAATGGCTCGACGGGGGCGGGGTGGTGAAGCGAAAGGGGGCGAGGTGGCGGGTTGGCGAGGCGGCGTCGAGCGGACCAGTGCAACGGAGCGGCGGTGGGGAAGCAGGAGTCGGGGCGGCGGAGGCGGCGAGATGACGGGGGGACGGGGTTTCAGGAAGCGAGACGTCGGGTCAGCGGGGCTCCGCGGGGCGGCGGGGAAACGGGTCGGAGTGGCGAGGGTGGCGAGGTGACGGGACGGCGGGGCGACGCGACGGGCGATATAGCAGGGAGGCGGGGCAGCGGTGAAGCTTGGTGACGGAGCGCGGTGGTGGCGAGGTGACGGGGCGGTTGGGCGGCGAAGCGCGGTGCATGCGGCGCGGGACGCGGATCGGGGGGCGGGGGCGGGCGGAGGCAGGTGGCGGGGGCGGGGGCAGGTGCGGGTCGTGAGGTGGGGACGCGGGACGATGCCACAGGGAGATGGCAGGGAGGCGGGACAGCGGGGAAGCTTGGTGACGGAGCGCGGGGGTGACGAAATGATGGGGCGGCGGGGTGACACGCTGCGAGGCGCGGCGAGCGGGTCACGGGTTGGGGCGCGGGGCGAGGGGGCGGAGAGGCTGAGCGAAGGGATGCGGGGCACGGGACCCGGGAAGTGGGTCAGGGGTTGGGACTCGGTCGCGAGGTGGTGGCGCGGGACGCCGGAGAGGGGGGCATGGCGAAGGGCCGCTGGGCCGGGGAGCGGGTCAGTGGTTGGGGCGCGGGAGGGTGGCGGGGTGCGGGTCGTGAGGTGGGGATGCGGGGCGGCGGGACGACGGGGGGCGGGGCGGCTGGGCGAAGGGATGCGGGACGCGGGTCAGGGGTTGGGGCGCGGGTCGCGAGGTGGAGGCGCGGGGCGGCGGGGCAGGGATTGCAGCGCGGCGGGGGAGGGGCGGGGGCGGGGGCGGGGCTGTAATGTTTCGATCCGGGCGCCTCTAGGAAGTCCAGGTGAGGCGCGTCGCGGCGCCGGAGGGCGGCAGCCGGCCGGCGCTGCGCGCTCCGCCCCGCGACGCAGCACAACGCACGCACGTACATTAAACAGTCCACGCATTTCGCCAGGTTGTCCGGGAGAGTAGCAGCAAAGACAGCCATACACCAGTACTTGGCTTCTAACTGGCATCGACCACGAGAATTCCTTCGCTTGTGGTACGGCGACGGGAAGCATTAACACGATAGCATTGTTTTTACCTCAGGATATTCTTGAATTCTTTCGTCTGTACTTCACGTTCGCGGTTCCAAAGTGGTAGTTGTCATCACTCGCTTTCCAACGCTGGGACCGGGGTTCATATCAAGGTCGATCCATGTGAAATTTGTGGGTTCTTCCGTTTTACTTGTCTCTCAGCCCATCGCTACAGCATCTTTCGCATCTTATCTTCACCCATTAATCTAATCTAATCTAATCTCTCAAATACTTTCGAAATGCGTATGAAATGTTTATGAACTAAGAGTCATAATAAAGTTAATGTTGCAATTCAGACCTTAGAATATACTTCATTACGTAAACCAGATTGCGTAGCATATTCCCAATAACGAATATTCCCGACTTTTTCAGCAAAAAGTTTGTTTTGCTTTTTCGAAGAAAAATGCTAATTTATCTGTACGACGACTGCTAATGAAACATATTTCGTTTTATTACAATTTTAATTAAATATGCGAATTGAAAACTAATTATTGATGAGTTTGCAAAAAATAATCAAGTTTATCGCTTCAATAATTACTAAACGAAAACTTTATCTGGTTCACTGAATTTTGAAAGTTCATTAAATTATTGTTTAACAGATACTCAGAAAATTCCGAATTCATTTGCGAGAGCGTTTGTAAACAATTCTTTTTTTAATTAACCACAATATGGCCATGAATTGAGAGGCGTATATGCGAATTTTACATTTATTTGGTGAATGTTCATGAAAATATTACACAAAATAGACTTGTAACACATTAAGGCAATTAACCAGTCTGTTCACAACACTACGGCTACATGCATTTGTTTTATTCAACAAAATTAAATTAGTTTCATTTAAAATTTCTTGTTAACATCCAAATGATACGTCACATACAATTAATTAGTTGTGCAACAACAGCACATACTTTCTCGAATTAGATTGGAAGGTTAATTGTATTTTTAAACGTTATATTATAATATTTTCACTTGCATCATACTATTTTAACCATATCTTAAAAACACTTCATCAATCGTGGTACGTGAGATCGGAAAGACAATACACATCTTTAATAATTGAAAATGAAACGTTTGAGTGAACACGACCCTTGTGTAGTAATATTGAATGTATTGCACTCTATCCGTACAAAGAGTTTCAAACAATATCCGCGGCCTACGGAAATTGTTCCTCCTCTTCGTGCTATGAAATGCATATTTTGGATATCGTAATGATGAGTTACGTTATATCCAACAACGATCTTTGTGGCATAACATAACTTTCTCTACACTACGTACTACATGAAAAAGTAATTCTCAATATTTTGTTCAATCTTTAAATCTAAAATGAGTCATCGACTACCTTTTACGTAGTTCTAGTCCTGCTGGTGGCGGAATTACGTATAAGAGACACTTTCGAATGTATTTTATGTATTTTAAAAACATAGAAGAAAGCTCCTTAGCGTTCTAATTATTTAGTACCTTTTAAAAGTTATTAATTTTTTCTATACGCTGTATTAACTGCTTGCACCAGAAATTACAAAACTTCTTCCTAAATAGAGACACACGATTAAAAATCAAATCTATTTATACTAAAACACGTATTATGAGAGCAAATTCAAAAGATATAGTTTTCATATACATAATACCGGTGTTACTCAAGCTTTCTTCATACCCAATCCTTGTGAAAGCGGAAAAAGATAAGTTTTATATAATCTATCCGGTGTTGAAGATTATAATTTTTTATGTAATTGGTTCAAATTTTAATAAAATAGTATAATTCTCTTTCATTCTATTTTACAGGACATAGCTATTTGATTTTATAAAATTGTCTTACGCACAGTTATTGGTCTCTACCGAATCTATTAGGTACCAGTTCAGCCGCACCGTTACTCGTCTCTAGTCGAAAATATTAGGAACCAATCTGCTGTTAGTGACAGGCGAAAAATAATGATTGTGGAGCATATACCAATAAATTATTTAAATCATTTATTTTCCGCATTTGTGTTGTATTAAACTTTACCAAATTCTGCAAGGAAATTGCGACAATCCTGAAGAAGAGCCAGTAAAAGTTCCGTATTCACTCATACACTACTTTTAGAGGTAAGAATCGATGTCGGTTACAAGTCGTCGAATTCAATTTTATTAGCACAGAAGATTTAGCAACACGACTCCTTTCACTGAAAGCAAATTACAGTCGACTCCGGTTATAGTGAACTCGGATATAGTGAACTTAAGTCACTGGTCCCGTTTCACTTACGTTACAAATAAGCATAAGAAGAATCGGTTGTAGTGAATCTGAACCTCGGCTATTGTGAACGTAGGAAATACGCCTAAATGTCACAAATTCCAACACTAGGAAGTTTGAAAAAAACATCGTCAGCCAAAGGTCATAATTGAAGAAGTCTCTTCTGAGAAGAAGGTAGCGGACCCGGAATGGGGACCTTACTGAGAAATGACCATGTGCCACTAAGTTTCACTGCGGAAACAAATGGCCTTGTCCTGCATGGGCTACAACCGACGGCGGCGGTAGATGGGTAAAAGAGTCTTAGGAGAGTGGCATGACGGCGTTCGAACAGTGCAAGAAACATTGAAGAGATTCAACCGAGCATTATGACACTTAGAGACAATAGACAATGCAGAATGAAGTACGGAGACAGCACGAACTTCGGAGAAGAGAAATTACTAATGAAAAATGTAGGAAGCAAATAATTGAAAATAAAAATGTTTTAATGTCAAATAAAGATACTGAAATTTTCAGTGCGTGCTGTTAATATATTTTGCTGTATCTCTATATTAATAAAATCAATCGTCAATGAATTGTATTTAATGTTCGCATCGAATATATACTTGGGTTTTCCTTACGAGGCATCTGAGGATATTATCTCCAAGACGGAATATGGCACGGCTATTCGCGTCTTTCTCAGTCGTACCGGTAGAGTCGCTTGATCTGCAGCACTGTTTGATACGGTCGAGATCATGCGACATCTTGCGGCAGGACTCAGAAAGATGCAAAAAGTCGTGCCATATTCCATCGTGAAGATAATAATACCCACAGATGCCACGTTAGAAAACCCGAAGTACAGTGAACCTCCGATGTATTTTGCTGCATCTCTACATTAATAAAATCAATCATCGTCGAGGAATTGAATTTAATGTTGACATCGGATATAGCGAACCTCGGATATAGCGAACCAAATACGTTAATCCTCGGACGTTCGCTATAACCGGAGTCGACTGTAGTGGATCTTAAACGGCATAAAAACGGATTCTCTCCGGCGATGCACGGCCCGTATAAACACCAGCCGCGTCTGCCGATCACGTGGTGGTCGGAATAGCGAACCAAATACGTTAGTTCTCAGCCGTTCACTATAAGCGGAGTCGACTGTAGTGGATCTTAAACGGCATAAAAACGGATTCTCTCCGGCGATGCACGGCCCGTATAAACACCAGCCGCGTCTGCCGATCACGTGGTGGTCGGATATAGCGAACCAAATACGTTAGTTCTCAGCCGTTCACTATAACCGGAGTCGACGGTTGTCGATCTTAAACGGCATAAAAACGGATTCTCTCCGGCGATGCACGGCCCGTATAAACACCAGCCGCGTCTGCCGATCACGTGGTGGTCGGATATAGCGAACCAAATACGTTAGTCCTCAGCCGTTCACTATAACCGGAGTCGAAGGTTGTCGATCTTAAACGGCATAAAAACGGATTCTCTCCGGTGATGCACGGCCCGTATAAACACCAGCCGCGTCTGCCGATCACGTGGTGGTCGGATATAGCGAACCAAATACGTTAGTTCTCAGCCGTTTGCTATAACCGGAGTCGACTGTAGTGGATCTTAAACGGCATAAAAACGGATTCTCTCCGGCGATGCACGGCCCGTATAAACACCAGCCGCGTCTGCCGATCACGTGGTGGAGCTGGAAGGGGGGGTGAGATGAGAGGCAGGGAAGGCGGCGACGCGTGGAGCGGACGCGCGGCTTCAAAGCGAACGCGCGCGCACGAGAGGAATCGACGCGACCTCCGCGCGCGGAAAATTGGACAGCGAAGCATTCGAACTCCCAGGCGGCGCACGCCCAACCACACGCCATTAAAACAGGACGCGGATGCGAACAGGCTCCCTGGCGAAAATAGCAATACGAGACTGGGAGAATAGGCTCACAAGACTTCACGGTTGTGCATCGTCTGAGAAGGTGCAGAGGCAGGATTACCATTCCACCGACAGCGTTTCTGACTTAGATTGGTTGGTTGGTTGGTTGGTTAGTGATTCCGGGCGCATCAGCAGCTTAGGTCATTAGTCCCGTAAGTGTAGTGTGTTTCCCTTGGAAGATGGCGGTGATCTTCCCCCGCTGGATGGCGAGATCCGGCGCCGACCTACCATCAGCTAGTGGGGTTTCCCCCTAACCAGGACTCTCCCACCAGCAGGGCTCCGCCCCAGCCGGGACAAACTCTAAGCTCCCGACCAGCCTCCCGCAATATATGGGAGTGTAGTGCATGTTAGTGTGTGTGTAAGGGGAGAGGATGGGACAAGGAAGAGGAAGAAAAGATCGCGCGCAGTCTGTGACCCGTGTGTTAGGGTACTGGTCCGGCATTCGCCTCTCAAAAAATGATGATAGATATGTTAATAGAAATTGTGAGAGAAATTGTGTTAAATAGTATTACATAACCATTTCTAAAGGTGAGAATATACGTGCTGTTTGAGCACAACTAGATACGTTATATTCTCAAAATTTGATTTATCTCATGATACAAACTTTTAGAAGCGATCATTTGCATAACTCAAAATTTGAAGATTTACATGATCCTTCATTTAAAACAAATCCCAAGCTGAAAAATAAAGATATTGTAAAGGACATGAAGTAACTGGGATGCAAATTATCTCGGATAGAAAAAAATCGGATAATCTGCAGTTTATTTTTATCCATTATTCAATGTCTTTCGTGATGTATGTCCTGTGAGTGACAGTAACTTTACGAACTTCTAAATCAGCAGCAACTTTTAGGCAAATTTTATCGCATACAATTTCGTCTCAAATTAAAACACGACTCTTTTTACTTTTCTACTCGGGGTTACTTCAAAGGTATATGTACACTGTAAAAGCAGAAATTACAGTACCCAATGAACAAACACATTTTCCGCCGTCACATCGAGAAGAAAAAAACTGTTTTTTTTATTACATCTATTTACCGTTGTTCGATTTTCCAGTCTCTCAGTAGATACAAAAAAAATAATATTTATGATACAAGCGGTAAAAGTGACCTTTTGTTTTGCGAATAGAAAACGTTGCGACACGAGAACAAAAGGTCGAGTGTCGAAATCTAACGAAGAAAATACTTCCACCACGTGAACCTTACACTATTTTTTAAACACACTTGGTGACTTTTCTTTTATTTTAATTCAAATATATAAATCACTTCACGACAAATGAATGTCAGTAGAAAATGATGCGGTGAAACGAAACTTTTGTTTTGTTTATTGAATTCACAGATGCCTCTGAACACTTGATCCTCGTCTCACTTCCAGGACTAACGCTGAAAATTGAACTTTTAGCACGATATACACACCCTTTTGAACGCTATTCCGCTTTTACTAGTGTCTATTTTTTTAGAGACAATGACAAATACCAGCAAATACGATGGTTACTCAATTCGCGGAAGTTCCATTTCTAAAAACCTGGACTGCATCGCCGATCGCCCTCGCTGCTACTATTACTGTATCTAATTTATTTATACAAATCCGTGCTCCGTTTTTATTAGAGTATTTTATTGTCTTTTCTTCCTATGAACACCAAAGGTTAACCCAAAGCACAAAAAGTCTCGAGCATTACCAACGGGGAGGAGCCTGATGCTCGTAGCTTAAATTTAGATTTTATTGATATTTTTGATTTTCATCAATTAATGAATTAATAAAATACAAGTGATTTCATTTTAGAAAAACATTATTCAACATCTGACTAAGCAAATGAAAACAAATCGACTTCCTCGCATCAATATTTGTTTTTAATGAGAAAACCTATTACATTTTTATATGAAAAATGTCGTTATACCTTGATAACATAATAATACTTACAACTTTAAATACCACAAATATTTACAAAACGTAGTCTGAATATTTAATTTGTGGAATGAATACACCAGTATTTTTTTACCCACAACCAAAGACGCTGTAATAACTAAATGCTAGCTTGTGATAACTTCAATCATATATTCAACAATAAGCCGACAAGAAACAATAGCGGTGATTTTCAGCTTCCTAAAACAACTGAATATTGTACAAAATCAACCGTTCATCGGTGGATTTCCGAGCCCCTCCCCTTCTTTCGTAACGCCAAGATTAACCGGGACGCGGCTAATCGCGAAACTACTGAACTCGCGGCATTTCCTGTCCGCCTGTCCCCCAGCTTCCTGGCTGCAGAATGAAGGTTCTCTCCAAATCGCGAGGTTCACGGCTATGCACGCAGCTACCTTGTTATGATAACTGGAGCAGAAAAATCGCAGTCTTCCAGCGCGTGGGAAACCCGCTTACTTTGTTCCAACTTCAAAGAAATCCGCGCGCGCAGCAAGCGATTCCAGAAACTCTGTTTGTTAATGGAGTTAAAAAAACACGCCACGAGAATTATAAGCTAGTAGAATTCGCAAAAAATAGAAAGTTACGTAACAAGTGCGCAATCACCTCGCGAATGTGTTACGTATTTTATTTTTAACAAGCCGGGTCCGGAAGATGTTTCGCAAACACATCGTGATATACCGCTACTAGATAGAATAAAAAAATAGCTGTTACGCACACGAAAATCCAGCACACGAGAAATTGTGTTCCGCGCACCGCGTGTTATAATAGTTATTTACGATATAAGTGTCGTAAAGCATCTTATTACAATACGAGATTGGAAGATTGCCAAACGAGGCCGTTAGGCCGAGTTTGGTAACCAATCGAGTATTGTAATAAAATGTTACGACACGTATATCGTACAACGTTTTATCCACTTTGTAAAAATTAGTTAGATTTAATCTAAAAGATCGTCCTACGCGTTCGTTTAGTACTAACGATTTATTTTCTAGAAGTGGCGACACTGTTTCTAACAATGATAACAATTGAAACACATTTGATGTCAACCTCAAGCTTTGTGTATTCTTTCCACGGTGTAAGAGTATTTTTTTCCAATATGAGTGACAGCAGCTGTGATTCTGACATCGAAATAGCAGCAAATGCTGCTCTAGACACGCTATTACCAGAGAAATCACGAAAAAAATATGAGCGTGAATACACTTTATTTAGAGACTAGAGTGCAACCAAACATATTAAAACCATTTCGGAAAAAGTTATGATGGCGTACTTCTCTGGTAAGTCTAAAAAAGAGAAACCCTCAAGTCTATGGTCACATTATTCCATGTTAAAGAGTACAATATTACTTAATGATAATGTGGACATAAGTAAGTTCACACAATTGATAGCTTTCTTAAAAAGAAAGAGCGAAGGATACATGAGCAAGAAATCTAAAATATTTTCGAAAGATGACATACATAAATTTTTAATAGAGGCAGATAATGAAATTTATTTAATGATGAAGGTGACATTACTAGTTGGCGTTTTTGGAGCTTGCCGTAGAGAGGAATTGAAAAATTTAGAATTAAGTGATATAGAGGATAAGAATACGTATATTATAATTAATATACCAAACACCAAGACATTAATTTCAAGACAATTTGTTATTACTCAAGGAAGTGTCAAAGAATTCAACTGTTTGGAGACTTTTCGTCAATATTTTCGCCTTCGGCCGGAAAATGTCAAGCACGATCGTTTCTTTCTCTCCTACAAGAATGGAAAATGTTCTTCGCAACCAGTTGGGATAAATACTTTTGGAAACATTCCAAAAAAATAGCAATGTATCTTGGTTTGAAGAATTCTGAAACTTTTACAGGACATTGCTTTCGTCGATCATCTGCTTCTTTACTCGCCGATGCAGGTGCTGACATGAATGTGTTAAAGAGGCACGGTGGATGGAAGTCAAATTCTGTTGCTGAAGGTTATGTCGAAACATCAGTGCAAAATAAAAAAGAGATAGCTATGAAAATTATGGGGGAAAATATTTCGAATGTGGAATCTACAAATATTTCAAATGCAAATATGAATTGTACAGCTTCAACATCATCGGGAATTGCGGTATCAAATTGCAGCAAATTTGTAATTAATGTTTACAACAAATAAGCATAGCTATTATTATAATTTGAACTCTTATTCTGTTAAAAAGTTATGTCAATAAAAATTCTTTGAACAATTGTTGTTATTTTTAATAGTAGGAATCAAGCTAGTCGCGGAATAACCCATTACAAAACGAGTGTCGTAATGAAGTACTTTACCGCACTGGGTGCGGTAAAGAGCTTCATTACGACACTGAACCTAATGTCGTAATGTTTGACTTTACCTAACCAAAGTGGATAAAACCTATTTTTATTACGTATTGAAGAAAGTACTACATCGACAGTATACCTATAATCCTTATTTCGAATATTTGCTTAAATAGACGGAAAACAAGATGTCTCTGGCCATATGAAAAGTGACAATAGTTTGGTTTGACGACCAAGAAGACTGGAAAAAAATGATAGTTTCGATTTTGAATGGAGTAAGCATATAGTATATAAAATGACGTGTGCTCTATCAGATTTTTCTATTGGTACGATAAGCAAATTTTTATTTTACGAAATTATTTTGCATTTCTTCTTGAGAAGTAATATTGATTTCTTCAATAAAATTTTTAGAACTTGACCATCGTACCCCTAGATAACACACGACACTCTTACACAAACAAAAGAACAAACAAACACACACACACACACACACACACACACACACACACATATATATATATATATATATATATATATATATATATATATATATATATATATATATATATACACACACGATTGGCAATTAAAGCTAATTCATCGACAATGAAATTCCAGTAAAAGCATTCTCAAATAAATTCACGGGACAATAAATCCAAAATGACCACAAATATCGCTTTTATATGTTATGATACGTAATACACTCATTTAGGAAACACTCGCTAGATTCCGGGCACGAATTAATTGAATGGGAAATTCCAATACACTTGTAATTGAGCTCTCTTCGGTTTCGGCGGAGCATCGAAAATAATTCATAAAAAAATTCAATTTTCGCATAAAAATATTCAGAGATCGTTTCGAGATGGATATCACTCTCATGGCCTTCTCCCTCTCTCGTCACTCACACAGGCGTACGTACTACATGAATGCATAAAACATACACACGTTCCTCGGAATAAATGTTACAAACATATAGAACGTGGACGGGAATAAAAAATGATAATTTTTTTCACAATGAACCTGTAATGGAAAGTCTCATTCAAGAGAGTTATACATGTCGTTTACCCGTGGCGTTTACCTCTTGTTATTAGACCACAACAGAAAAGTGTACACACTGTATATTAAAACGAAAATCCCACAAATGTTTTATGACATTCAGGAAGTACTCTCCAAAACTAATACAATGAGGTACGTTTATACATTTTTTAATAATACAATAACTATTCATGGTGAAACGAGTTATATATCTTCCTGAAAATGTCACTGAAATGTTTTGTATTTACCATGATCTATACTGGTATCTTGTAGACTATTGAAAG
>BLKR01005276.1:0-84488 GCA_011170035.1 Teleogryllus occipitalis
GTGCCAGCCTTCTCGGATCCCTCATTGCATCAGCTCTTTCGTGAAGGAAGCACAGGAGTGTCCCTTGCGGAAGGGAATATCGTACATTCGTAACTTGTTAAATCATTTATGAATAATTATCCTTAGTGATGAGCTAGTGAAATTTTGTGTTGGAATATCTAAGTCTCAAAATCTGGGGGTCAACTGATTCGAGAATATGAGAACAGGAAAGAATTTGGAAAATTCAAAATGATATCACATCCGACACATAAATTTACAGGCAGTCTGTTAATTTATTCTATGTGGAATGCATGTTCTCTTATTGTTATATGGATTACTTTAAATACATCCATTTTTAATATACTTTTAAAATTTTATTTAATTTATTAAATTTTCTTGTAGTAGATATTGATTTTAATTGAGTCCTCGGGACTTGTTTGTATTTGTTATTTGAATATTTGTTAAATTGCTCTGTAATCAGGAACTTACAAATCAAAAATGTTTCAGAAACCATGGCCAGCCAACAAATATTCAGTGTCTGTTCTGTCACGTTCAGAATGTTCTGCGTTGTCCCTCCCACAAAGACGTAGCGTCCAGGAAGTCAACATATTTGAAAGCACGTGGCTGCAAGCCTTTGAGGGGTATTTTACTGCTGGTCTTTTGTGGCGTTTATCGCAGTATACGGGAGCCAAGCCCACTGCGACGGGCGCTGGGCAGGTAACAGGCGGTGACGCGCGCGGGAGAAAGGCTGGGGGGGGGGGCGACCCCCTTGCCCGGGCCCCCTCCCGCGTGCCACCGCCGCCGCCGCCGCAGAAATACACCCCCCACCCCACCCCAGATAACGGGCGGGACGCCCTTCTCGGAATGACTTTCGCCCCCAACAAAGCGCTAATCAGCCCCCGGCTGCTCCAGCCCATCGCGCGGAATGTTGAGCAAGAAGTTGGGAAATGACTAGGACGGGCCTAGAAAGGCAATTGTCACCGAGAAAGCAAACGATCAACGCGAAAATTGCATCCGTAAAGAACTTCCAGTTTTCAGTCGACCTTCCTTCCAAGTTGCTTCACCGGCCAAGAGGCCGCTAGATTCTCCTGTCGCCTCATTTCAGCAACCAATAGAAAGGAATGAAAGCTTCCGGCAAAAACACCTTTGGGGCTCCGTTATTAGTCATCATCTTCTAGTGATAGTTATTTAGAGCCCTCAATACAATAAGCAATATATAGGTTATTGAATGTGGTGAAAAACACTGCGACAAACGAGATGTGAAAAGCACGAACTTATTTTGAAAATAGATAAAAAGTTTGTCAATTTATCGGAAAATGTTAAGTAACCATGGATTAATATCGGACTAATTCCAGAGGAAATTCAGAAACAAAATACAACACAGGCTAATACATGATTCAATAAGCATACTTATGGGTTAGTAGGGCGTTGAAATATTCATCCGTTCATTGGTAATGTAATCCTATCGTTCATAGTAATATGTTGTTCGAAGCATTTTGAAAAAATATTATTAAATGCAATTTGTGATTAAATCGATAATTTATTCAATCAATATTTCATCAATCTGTTCTGTAGGCCAAAAGCTTGTATAACAAGAATGAAAGTTAAATTAGAATGACAACTTTTGAATAACGAAAACCTGTTCTTGCTGCATTCGTTTCTAATGCCACATGTCGTGTAGCGTGCGTATTTCATCTGGTTCGAAATCGCCGCGTGGGAGTTGGCCCTCAACCCACCCCTGCTCATGCTGCCTTTCCCAGGCACCTGTAAAGCACCTATGGCACAGTCCCTCTCCCTCCCTCTCCCTCCCTCTCTCTCCCTCTCCCTCTCTTTCTGGCTTCGGTCGCATCGTCCCACGCCGCCCACTGCACCTCGCTGCACCGCGCCGCGCCGCGCCGCGCCCCCCCCCCGCGCCAGCGCCACCCGGCCTCGCACCCCGCGCGGCGCGCGGCGGTCCTCGAAAGTACGCTCACCCCGGCCTTGGGCGCCCGCGGCCCGCACGAATACCTGTGACACAGTAGCCGGGGAATGCGGCCCTCCGGCCACCCCTCGACGCCCCCAACCGCCCCCTGCTGCCCCCTGCCGCCCCCACCGCCCCCTGCTCAAACGAAGTACCGGCAGAGATGGCTCAGTGCATCAACTGATCGCCTTTGACCGGGAAGTCCTAGGGTTACACTCCCGAAGACGGCAGGATTTTCGACACTCGCTTGTCAACTAGGTCGAATTCAGTCGTTGTCTGGAAGAGAATTCTAGCGGCCGGCTGCTCTGATCGGTAGTTTTCCGTGGTTTCTCCAACACCAAGCGAATGCCGGAGCAGTACTCTAACAAACGGGCCACGGACCGCGCACGATCTGTCCTTCCTCTTCCTTGTCCTATCCTCCCCCCTTATTACACTAACATGCACTACACTACCACATATTCCGGGAGACCGGTCGGGAGCCTAGAGCGTGGACTGGCTGGGGGCGGTGCCCCGCTGGTGGGAGATACCTGGTTGAGGGAAACGTCGCTAGCCGATGGTAGATCGATGTCGGATGTCGTCATCCAGCGGGGGATGATCACCGCTACCTCCAGAGGGGAAATCATACACCACACTTAGGGGACTAATGATCTCAGTAGTTGACGCGCCTGGAATCAATAATAACCAGCCAACCATCAAAGGTAAGTTCTATTCGTGCTAACTTTACAACCATCAACGTAAAATATTCGGTTATGTTTATATCAGTTTCAGAATTTCTTTTCTCTACTCTGATCTTTATTAAAGCTTGAGTAGTCAATCCATGTATGATAACAGAGCTGCCAACATGGCTACTCCCATGGTTGGAAGGCAGCGCAAAGTACAAGCATAGAGGAAGGAGGTGTTTCCTCAGTGGTGTACCAACAGTCTTCTTCCATCAAAACATTCGTATCAATTGATTGATTGATTTTTTCGTGTTTCCGGACGCGTCAACTGCATTGGTCATTAGTCCTGTTAGTGTAGTGCATGTTTTTCCTCGGGAGATGGCGGTGATCTTCCCCCGCTGGATTGCGAGATCCGACGTCGACCTACCGTCGGCTAGTGGGGTTTCCTTCTAACCAGGACTCTCCCACCAGTGGGACACCGCCCCAGCCGGGACAAGCTCTAAGCTCCCGACCGGTCTCCCGGAATATGTGGTAGTGTAGTGCATGTTAGTGTAAGTGTGTGTGTAAGGGGAGAGGATTGGACAAGGAAGAGGAAGGACAGATCGCGCACGGTCCGTGGCCCGTTTGGTAGGGTCATTCGTATCAAGCTACACCCGACAATCCCGCTACGACAATACGAAGATAGCTCTAAGATAAGACGTTTGAGGAACGAAATGTCTTTCGAGTTCTAAGCTCGAGAAAGAGTTAGTCACCGCCGTTCCACCGCGATGAGCTGTCCGCAGCAGGCAAAATCCCAGACAGGCTCTGCTCCCCGAACGAGAGTTTGGACCGCGGGCTGTCGCCGGAGCCGCTGGGAGGGGGAGGGGGGAGGGGGGGGCTGGAACGCCAAGAATCTCCTTCCGGTTGGTCGGCAGCGTCTCCAAGCTCCCAGTCGCCAGGTATCTGCCTCAATGCGCTCTCAGTAAATTTGTCCCCCTAATAGCTTTATCGTAGCTGGGAAATGATGTCTCTGCTCGGAAGCTTCTGTTGCCCAAGCAAGGTCTAATTAGACACAATTGAGATGTCTTTGCGACCAATCTATTTTCTCTGTACTCTGTCACAATAATACACGTATTACGTGAAATTGATGTCAGAGTACAAATAATATACGCTATATTTGACCAGTTTCAATGCAAATTGCACGATTAAATGAATGATTAAATTAAATTAAATTAATGGTTAAATTATATGATTAAATTAAATTAAATGATTATTTTCCTTTCTTACTCTCTCTCTCTCTCTCTCTCTCTCTCTCTCTCTCTCTCTCTCTCTCTCTTTATTTCTCTCATTCTCTTAATAACAATGATCTTTCGACCGAATGCTCTGTCGTATTCCCTTCTATCTATATAAATTTATTAGGGAGACAAATAGAAGTAAATGGAGGAAATTGATTCAAAATTCACATTTCAATCATTTGTGGAATTAAATTTTGCGGAACTTGCATTTAGACCTTTTCCACAGCAAAACTTTTTTTAAATAATGATTTAAAATCTTCCACTCAACAAATTCTTTGATGGAATGAGTTGGGTTGGGTGCTCAAGTTAGTTTAAAATCCCTTGTGCATCGCGCTCCCCATGTTGTCATTTCGGTGGATATTTATACACATGTTAAAAAACAAACTCTGCTTTACATAGGTATACAAATCGACTTATAGTTAATTAGTTAGTCCTTGTGCTATCAATTCAACCACAGTTATCGAGAACTCATGACTAAGCACCGTAATGAAGTGCTTAAATTGCAATTTTCTGGACCATTGACCTATGAACATTTTCAGCTTATATTTAGAGTGGAAAGAGTCAAGCTTGAAATCAGTGTGGCTTGTTTTATACATCAGAACGCAAAACCTTCTGAGGCGTTACAGAGTCATTCCAAATGTGCAATGACCTAATTACACAAATCCTTGAACAATCATAAAGGATTTTCTCCTCTATTCTTATACTTACGAAATTGTGCATATAGACGTCCAAGAACGTTAAAGAAAGAGGAGAACTGTTGTTATAGGGCTAGCTTTGCCGGGTACTTCGGGCGGTAATTTTCATTTTAAAATTTTTATTTGTGCTATGCATGTTCATAATACATATTAAGCATAATCCAGTTCTCTGGATCGTCCTCGGACATAGAAAGTTGCATTAAACCCTATGGTTATTTTCTTAAATGTTACTTTATATTGTAAAATTAGGTTAACCAGATGAATCAAGTCGAAACTAATTAATTATACTAAATGATTATTAATTCGCTTCGACGCAAGAAAGGCAGTATAGTAATTCACAGCTTTGCATCGCTTTGTGTGCCTTGACCTTATCAAGAATCACTTTTTTCTATAATTCTTCCAGAATATTCATGAAGAATTCTGCTAAAAATAGTGTTTTCTAATTGGTCTTACCGAGAACAATTAATTTGATTACCTCTGTAAGTGCCTTTCACCCATCTCCCCCTTCAAAAAAAGCGGTCTGATTCGTAAAACATGCCTATTTTAAACATGTACGTTTAAAATAAGTGTTTTTTTTTCGTACTTTCTCTGATAATGTTCTGAAGGAGTCCAGAAGAAGTCGTTTTTCGTAATTTCAGAGTTAACAGTAACAATCGTACCTACGTTATCTTTACAGGTGAATATCATTCTATTTTTACAAGAAATGTAAAGGGAAAAAAATGAAACCATTGTTTAAAAAAAATGAAAATATCCCAGGGGCTTCATGCAAAGTACCCATAAATTAAAGAATGATTTTCAAAATCCTAGAACTTTCAGGCCAAATCGACGGGGAAATATTCATCGTGGAAAAAATCCTATGAATAATTCAGGTGCTAGTGTTGTTTACATAAAGACAGCGGCCGGTCACACGGACAGACGAATAGACGGGTAGAGTGGCAAACGGGCAGTAGGACAGACCGACATTTTAAAGCAATTGGAGCTACAATAGCACACGTTTTCTCTCATCATTTGTAATCTTCGCAATGTTTGGAATTTCAGAGAGTTCAACGAAATTGAGGCCTTCTTTTAGGCATCCCTTGTTCTATCCGTGGAAAAAAAACAACTTGGGGCGGTAAGAGAGAAAATTTGGAGATATTTTTGAATACTATTGCTTTCATTTCAGCACTCGGTGATTCGTTAGTTGGCGTGCGTATTTTCCACGGCGCTACCCGGGGTTCGAATCCCGGTCGGGGCAAAAATTTTGAAAATCTTATTGAGGCTTCATGTAAAGTACATCCAAAAATCAAAATATCCGTTTGAAACTCAGAGGTTCTCGAGTTTCTTTAAATGGATCGAGGAACATCAATTTTGAAGAAAATCCTCCGAACGGTTTTGACGCTAGCTTTGACCTCAGGTGGACAGACTGAAGTATTGCCGATAATCTACGTTTCGGTATCAGGGGTCCACAAAACAAGGATTATGATTCCACGTATTAAAGGAATTAATTTATTGTATACAAAATATACGGAATTATATATACTATATGTACGGAATTAATATTCTACATATTCGTGTAGGAACAAGATTTGTTCACTTTTTCGTTACTAGATCTCGGCATTGTGAGCTTATCTGTCGAAAATTGGCCCTTGTCCAGCACACGATTAGAATACTTTCTCCTCACACGAAGTAAGGTCAAGAAAATAAAAAAAATAAAACACTTTGTCGGTATCAGGGGTCCCCATAATGTGTATTTCCATTGATATCTCAATATCCATTTCAACAGCATTACATAATGTGTATCTGTTTATATTACTCCGTATTTACGTATGTATACGAGAAAGCAAAATCACGATAAACAACATATTTTCCTTCCAAGAATGATTTTACAAGAGCGTTAATGAATCCACTGAGCGCGGATCGTTATTGCGTCGCTTCATTTATTTCTTGCGTGTTTGAAATCGTAATGAATGCGGAGGAATGTCCGTTTGGTTAGAAGTCAACTCCGGGCCGCGAACCGGCTTGATTGGTCGGTCACTTGACTTCTGACCGGAGCGGAGGCTGCAGCTGGCAGCGTGCTCCTCTCTTCACTGGCCCCGAAGCGAAGTCCTGGTGCTGCGCTGCGACGAAAGAAAGAGGCAATAAGATCGAAATATTGGAGAGTTTGTGCACGCCATAACGGACAGTGTTATCGATTTTCTGGGGATATGCAGATGCACAAAAGTGATGCAAAACTTGAATTGCACTTGCGCGGAAGATCGTTAGTGTTTTAACGTTCGAGGGTGCACAAACTCTGTATTAGTGTTTGTGCATGCCGTAGTGGGCAGCATTATCGATCTTCTGCGCATGTGCAGATGCACAACAGTGATGCGAATCTTGAACTGTGCATGCGCAGAAGATCGTTCGTGCTTTAACGTTCGAGGGTGCACAAACTCTGTAGTAGAGTGTTTGTGCATGCCATAGCGGGCAGCATTATCGATCTTCTGCGCATGTGCAGATGCACAACAGTGATGCGAATCTTGAACTGTGCATGCGCAGAAGATCGTTCGTGCTTTAACGTTCGAGGGTGCACAAACTCTGTAGTAGAGTGTTTGTGCATGCCATAGCGGGCAGCATTATCGATCTTCTGCGCATGTGCAGATGCACAACAGTGATGCGAATCTTGAACTGTGCATGCGCAGAAGATCGTTCGTGCTTTAACGTTCGAGGGTGCACAGACTCTGTATTAGAGAGTGTGTGCCATAGCGGACAGCATTATCGATCTTCTGCACATGTGCAGATGCACAACAGTGATGCGAAACTTTAATTGCGCATGCGCAGAAAATCGTTAGTGTTTTAACGTTCGAGGGTGCACAAACTATTAGAAAGTTTGAGCACGCCATAGTGTGCAGAACTATCGATCTTCTGCGCGTATGTAGATGCACGAAAGTGATGCAAAACTTGAATTGCACATGCGCAGAAGATCGATAGTGCTTTAATCTTCGAGAGTGCACAAACTCTCTATTCCATCCCAAATGTTTGAAAATCGATACTTTCGTATTCGATTGCGGCCGTTTCGGTATCGATGTCACTGGGTCTGACTCTTATCACCTAATCATCGAGTAACCCGCGTTTGTCCGTCCGACATTCACGGTTGGACCGCTTCCAGCTCACTCCAGTCGACTCCGGTTATAGTGAACTCGGATATAGTGAACCCTCGGTTATAGTGAACTTAAGTCACTGGTCCCGTTTCACTTGCATTACAAACAAGTAGGGAACGGACTTTATTGTAATAGAAAAGCAAAATATGTATATATAGATGTACTTATTTTTTCAAAAATATGTAAGAAAAAATAGGAAATATGTGAAATTAAAATTCATTATAATGTTTAAAATTCCATTCTTCAATCGTTTTCCGAGTAGAGTACGTTGCCGATCAGATCTTAACATGGATTCAGAGAGGCTGAATGAAAGTTTTACATCGACAGAAGCAATTAATCCCTAGTTTCATCCGAAACATATAATACTTTCGTTTTATATACAATGTTATTTACGAGGAGCCGGTGCTCAAGTGAATAGTAGCGTGTAGTCTGTGATAGAAGAGGGGGGGGTAAGGGGAGCATATGCGCCCCCCCCAACTCCAGAAAAGGGATAAGACAATGATCTGGAATTTTTTTTCGAGTTACGCATGGGGTCAATGAAACACGAGTAAGCACGCGGTGGAAGTTCCTTCTGCTTCACATACTACATCCGCTCATCCTTGATCCCGACTACGCTGTTTCCAAGAAGCAGAGGGGGGTGGGGGGTTAAGTTTGACAATTAATAGCGATTGTCTGGCGTTAATACAAGCGCATTGCGTGTTTTTTTTAAAGTATTTCAGTAGCTAGGTTAGTTTTCAAGTAACATATATTTCGAACATCACAAGTGAAATGTTCAGTTTCGACCTATAAATACATTAAATTGTAGCGAAATATGTAGCAATAGGTAAAATATGTAAAAATATGTAATTATATCAAAATATGTAAAAATATGTAAAATAAAAATGGTTCCAATTAGTTTAGAATGTTGTGTAAAAAATATTAGTGAACGCTGGTATCTTGTCCCTGTAAAAATATGTATTTACATGAAAATCCGTTCCCTTCAAATAAGCATAAGAAGATTCGGCTATTGTGAACCTGAATCTTGGGTATAGTAAACGTAGGAAATAAGTCCTAGAAATGAATTGGGTCTCTAACAGTAGACGATTAAAAGGGCCTTCGGAGAGTGGGATGGTGTTCCAAAAGTGCAAGAGGCTTTGAAAGGTACCAAGACTGCATTACGATACTTGGAGACAGAGGACAATACAGAATCAAGGACGGAGAGAGCAGGAATGCAGGAGAAGGATCTAGGAAAATTACCTATGAAAATTGTACGAAGCAAACAATTTAAAATAATTGATTTTTTACGTACAAATAAACATATTGAAATTTTCAGTGAACCTCTGATATAGTGAACCAAACATGTTAGTCCCCAGAAGTTCACTATAACCGGAGTTGACTGTATTTGGTATAAGCAGGATGTCATTCAACCTGCCTCATCTGCTAATGGGAACCTTGCTACTTTTTCAATAAGGGATGGAACAATTAAAGGAAATAAAATGTGCTATTACGTAAGGTTCCAGGCCCCTTCCAAAATTTTTAGAGTGATCACACTCCCCTGTGCGCACGCCTGTAAAAGTTTTTTTTATTTTATTTTTTAATTTTTTTTATTTTTTATTTTATATTTTATATTTTTTAATTTTTTTATAACGCGATGCCAGAGGCATATCAAGATATTTAGGCACCCATGGCAAGCATAGAATTGGCGCTTCTGTCAGGATACGTCAAATTAGGGTTGTTATTTGTTTCAGCGGGTGTACTTTAAATAGCGCCCACATGAGCATCGCTCATGGCACGTGCCATGCATACCGTATATTACGTTGTCAAATCTAGAAAACTAGATAAAGGGTGAAGATAATTCTAGAGCCGGTTGATGTTGATGGTTTGCAATTTGTACATCAAAAGATCACTCTGGCCAAGCAAATTGAAGCATGTTTTTTTTTTTTATTCTTGAATGTTTACCTGCAACGATAAAGTCACATTATTTGTCATAAGTAGAGACAGAATTTCCATGCAAATGCAAGTTTTTATTTAAGCTTCGTAGGGATTTCAAACTTTGTACAATATGTTTCATGAAAAACTCGTTTTAAAAGTGCATACTCCATAGTTTTTTTTGAAATTCATACATAATGCATCTTTGGACGTTTTTTTAATTAATTCTGCATGTTTAGACTTCTATCTAGCATATTAAATACTTTCTTATTATTTATCTGCATAATTCGTGAATTTTAAAAATTACACATTTTGTATACGTAGTTATTGATCTTATTGATACGTAGTTATTGATCTTAGATCCTGACCACGTAGTTGTCTTTGGTGCTTTTTGTTATACTACGCATTTTAACCAATCAGTACATTACTTGGATTTGTGACACGAGCAACGATCGCGAAATCAATTATCAACGCCATATGATTCGTCGCAAAGGATTCGGAAGATACACGAAGCCAAAACTCAATATCATTTCATAACCGACAAAGGGGGATGAAAATAATCAAGAGGAG
The DNA here is from genome assembly GCA_011170035.1 of Teleogryllus occipitalis. NCBI lineage: Eukaryota > Metazoa > Arthropoda > Insecta > Orthoptera > Gryllidae > Teleogryllus > Teleogryllus occipitalis. The sequence goes on from BLKR01005276.1 coordinate 10,162, forward strand.
GCTCTCAATCTGCTTGAATCCTCTACGACTGAGGATTAACTCAACTTTATTAATTGTGAAATGAAGTACAAAATGCTTCTTCTATGGCTTTCTGTGCAAGAATTCTCAAACAAAGGATTGGAAACAACGACTGCCTGGAGTATGGAAAAGTAATTTATTGCATATAATTTGAAACACTAGAACTCAGAAAAGCATAAAACAATGTCAATGAAATAGATATGAAACGAAAAACAAAACTTTAATTTTTATTGTAGTGAAAGTAATTATTTTTGGACAACTATTAATATTTTTTATCAGTTTTGGGTTTTATCTGAGGTTCAAGAAAGTGTTTTGTACAAACTGTTTGGCACATTGTTTTAAAGAATTATTGTATGTGGTATTATGCACTTTCCTTCCAAACATTTTACTTGAGTTTTAGGATTGTACCTCCATTGTTTTTAATGTTATTAAAAAATTGTAAATGGAGTATTTCATATTTTTTCTTTTAATTTGGCTTTAAGTACTAGTAGCATCGTTGTGTCTGTAAAAATAATACTTTTAACAACAAGAGAAAATAATAAGACAAAACAAGTAGTACGTACTAAATCTGATTTCTAGGGCAAAATCTCAAATTCAAATCTTTATAATTTCTGCCCAGATATTTTGAATCCGAACGTTTAGCTACATATGTGTTAGTAAAGCACACTTGTCTTAAATTAAATCTGACAATAATCTGCGTCAAAACTTGAGTAAAATTTCTTTTAAAATATGTTAATTTGTAGCAAAATTCTAATACTCTTCTTAAGAAATATGTAACTCTTTATAAATTGATTTTATTTATGCAGATTGAATGTTTCAAGTGGGCCAGCATCTACTTCTCATTGTGACAAAGCTAGAGAGAGGAAAAGAAATTGTCCCATGCAAACTTTTGTTACTGAGGCAACAATGAAGTCTTTAACAAATTCATTTTTAATGGAAATGTGTGATGCTTTGGTAGGACAAGTATACCGTTTGAAAAACTAGCAAATCCAACGTTTAAAGACTTTCTAGAGAAATATACAAGAGAAGACATCCCGGGTCCATTCAAATGAAGAAAAAATGATCTTTCTTACCTTCAGAAATTAGAATCAGTAGGTGTTCCTCTAGTGGAGTCATTAAAATTTGTTGAATGGATTAAAGTGTCTGGAATTAATGTTTGGAGATATGGGTGAAACTGCTACGGAGAAATTACATCGTGTTAAATTCAAATCGTAACTTGAAATTTCTTCATAATGTAAATAGGAAAAAAAATTGTGACAAATCAGAAAATGCAGAATTGGCTTATATGTCCTCTTTAGGGTACGCTCCAGTAACGTCTTGTGACAGAAATGTCATTTTCTGCATTCAAAAATTTTATTTTCTGACAAAAGAATGCATTTGACACAGAGCAGTTCAGTAAAATTATTAATTGTTCACTTTTTAAAAAGGCAATATAACTAAAAATTTAAGTGAAATATAATTTTATCGGGTATGTTTCGTCCATTTTTACCCTGCATCGTGCATAGTTGGCTCTTTGATAGTGTATGTTTGCATGCATATTTTAGCAATTTATAGTCCATGAAAATCCTGTCAATAGTCATAAGGATTTCGAGCAGGGGCAGGAGTATGAAAAAAAAATTGCGACGACCCTGCCAGGATTCGAACCTGGAATCTTCTGATCCGTAGTCAGACGCGTTATCCGTTGCGCCACAGGGCCACACCAATACTTCTGGCTACTCTTAAAACTCATACAAAATTTTATACGCTTTCATTACATTGGAAAGAATAAATAATATAATTTACTAAATTTATTTCTTGATGAATGTAAAACATATTAATGAAATACATCATTGTCATGAACAATTTGAAAATGTCGTGGAAAGGACAATAACTGTGTAAACGACTAGAATAGAAAACGCATCTCATTGTTATTTATTTTGAAGCATCAATATGGATAAAATTACAACCAGGTTTAGGTCGGAAAGGAGAAACTACAATCAAGATATTCCCCTTCCTTAAAATTCAGGATTATTGCATCATTTCATTTCTGCTTTCTCAGAATTAACGGAGCCCTGGAGAGAGGGTACGCGTGTACTCTCCCTTCTCCTCTGGCTGCGATCCACCTCCCCTCTTCCCCCACCACGACGCGCGGCGAGGCGCCTGCGCAGGACGGCTTCCTGCGCCGAGCCGCGGCCAGTGCATAGAAAGGGCAGTCGCGCCAGGGAAGGCGGAAAAGTAGCAGACGGAGACGCGTCGGGCGTGCTTGGGGGGCCAGCGTGAGTGTGTGTGAGTGGAGGACGGATGTTACGAGCGTGGTAAATAGTGAGCGCTTTATACAGTGAGTAAGGCGTCTTTTAAGCGCCGAAACGAACGCACAATAGCAGTGAATTTATAACTCGAGTGAACCAGTGATTAGCCACACGCCATCATGTTTGATGTTTTCGGCTCCGTTAAGGGGCTTTTGAAGCTTGATTCTGTGTGCATAGATAACAATGTGTTTCGATTGCATTATAAAGCGACAGTAATCATTTTGATCGCGTTTTCTTTACTGGTCACGTCACGACAATACATTGGAGATCCAATTGATTGCATTGTGGACGAGATCCCTCCAAATGTGATGGACACATACTGCTGGATTTATTCGACGTTTACCATTCCCAACAGGCTCAAGGGTGTTATCGGCAGGGACGCCGCTCATCCTGGAGTTGGGAACCACGTGGAAGGCGTTGATGAAGTTAAATACCACAAATACTACCAGTGGGTGTGCTTCGTCTTGTTTTTTCAAGCCATTTTGTTCTACGTCCCACGTTACCTGTGGAAAACATGGGAAGGTGGACGCATTAAGATGTTGGTTCTGGATCTCAATTGCCCGGTAGTTAGCGAAGAGTGCAAGAATGATAGAAAGAAATTGCTGGTAGATTATTTTGCAACAAATCTGCGCACACAAAACTTCTATGCAATCAGGTTCTTCATTTGTGAAGCGCTGAATTTCGTGAATGTCGTAGGACAAATTTATTTCATGGACCTGTTTCTTGATGGCGAATTTACAACATATGGCTCAGAGGTTGTGAAATTCACGGAGATGGAACCGGAAGATAGGTACGATCCCATGGCTCGTGTGTTTCCAAAAGTCACGAAATGCACCTTCCACAAATACGGTCCTTCCGGTTCGGTGCAGAAGTTCGACGGCCTGTGTGTGTTGCCCCTGAACATCGTCAACGAGAAAATCTACGTATTTTTGTGGTTCTGGTTTGTCATCTTGTCTGTGCTCACCGGCCTCACGCTGGTGTACCGTGCCCTTGTGGTCATGGGCCCACAGGTCCGCATGCATCTCCTCCGCGCTCGTTCTCGCCTTGCTCCTCAGGAGCAAATTGAAATTATTTCTCGCAAATGCCAGATCGGTGATTGGTTTGTATTATATCAGCTCGGTAAGAACATCGATCCCCTCATCTACAAGGAATTGGTTGCAGAATTAGCCAAGAAGTTAGAAGGAAAAGAAACGGTATAAGTGATAAAGTGCCTTTTCTCGTTAGCGAAATTTTTTTCGAGATAATCTCTATTTTAGAGAAGAATTATTAGTTATGAAGGCAAATGGTGTATGTGTTCATTCCTAATTCGCCATTTAGATCTTTAAAACTGAAAGGCGGATTTTGTAAAATACAGTTCGTAGGAATTCCTGCTCGGAATACTCAACTGTAGACTACTCGACTTTGTCTTCTATCCTTGGCCTACACGCACAAAAGAAATATTTTTATATGCTTTTACTGGTAGGAAAAGGGACCAAAACATTCTCATTGCATACCAACGTTATCATCCTACACATCCAGGAACTGCATACTGCCTTTTGGAGGAAATGTTGGTAGTGGTGCAAGGGAATTGCATTTGTTGTGGTTGGCTAAGGATGAAGCAATGGAGAGTGACCTAAAAGAATTGCTGTGATGTGCTAAAGACTGGTAAATAAGAACAGCGATTGCCTTCAGCTTGTCACATTGTTTACTTCGGTATCCACTTTTGTGGGCAGCCTACATGTGCAAAGGAAATGCATGTGTAATTATATTGATATTTACTGGTGGTTCTAATGTGCATCAATGCCAAGTCATTGTTTTTTCCTTTGCATCTTCATTTTTTGCTCTAACGATAGCCATTGCATTTTGCTTCTCTAGGTTATGTTACATTTTTCATGCATTTGAACTGCCAGAACTCTTTATTTTGTTTCATTCTGCTGTCCTTTTGTATACATATTTATTTAATTTTGAGTACATTTCTTTCACAAAGTCAGTGTGTGCGAAACGTGCAGAAGTATAAAAATATTGTTACCTGCCGAGGTTACATTCTTATTCAAAAATACATTTTCTTGTGAATGAAATGTTTTTATTGAACATTCTTGTGCATTTTTCGTGAAGAGGATCAAATGGTGTGTTTTATTGATGTTTTTAATGAAAGTTCATAATGCCATATTTTCCAACCTGCTGTTGTAACTTCAACATTCCAGTTGTAATACACATGACATTCAAATCATTTTGTTTTATTGGAGTTTTTCATGTGATGCAAATGATTAGAGGTATTTTTACCTTGTAACGCACAGTGCATTTGTAACAACAACGATATGCATTTTTTGTAGTAGCCAAATGTTGCCTAGTTTGATATTTAAATTGGGATCAAATACTGTACAAAATGTAAAGATATTCCATTTCTGATATTGAAAGTTTCATTCCAATCTTTTTGAACATTTTGCCATTCCAAGCTCGATATGTATTTGTAGTGTTTGGTATAATGTGTGTTTATATTATGAACATGTGTAACCAGTTACTTGGTTACTTATTTTGTTGTTTACAGGCTAAAGGAGGAGTGGAACTTATGTGCCTTGAACAATAATGTAAAAATATCATAAAGTCTGATACAGTGATGCCAAATTATTCTTTGAAATCACAATTTTACAGTGATGCAGTAATTTTACTGTCAGTTGCAACAAATTGCTCATATCTATGTACAGTCAGAAGCCTGAAAAGAATTGGAGATATTATGTATGAAGTATGTTTTTATTGTAGCTCAGTATTCAGTGTTTACATATTATTTTTAGGGTATGAATGAATGGCAATATTTTGTTATGGTATATTTTTTAGGCTGACTGTACGTCTTCCATTTGTGAACATTCCTCATATCACTTCATATCTTTGGATACAATAATATACATTTTGTATAAATCTCCGTATACAAATAAATTCTCAGTGCTTAAATATTTGTTTTTATGTCCATTGTTTATATCCTTGCCTGATAGAATAGAATTTCCTTTTAATTCCGGTAAGTTATAAGAGTTTGTTAGTAAGGCAGCTTTTTTTAAATGAGTACTAAGGTGATCATTTTTTTAAAAAATATTAAGAGAATTTACTTGAAAATTCTTGCCCCTACAATTAATGGGTATTGTTTAAATAAAGATATTATTGATTGAAAACTCTATAAAATTAAAAGTTAAGCAAAAATAAAATGGGGGAAATGATCATTTATTAATCATTCATAGATTATGCCCAAATTCTGAATTAGTCTAAAAACGCTGCATTGTTTTGAAAAGGGACCTGCTTTTTCTAAAGACCGAATTGTTTTGGTACAATATGCTACAACTAAATAATCAATATAACATTTCAAATTTCGTACCTTGCAATGAAGGTGTTTAATAAAGTTCTAAAAATTATTTGAAAGGATATCTTAACAGCTATTAATTTATAAATTGTTTCGATGTATTGACGTGTTCACAGATGTCAGCGTATTGCGGGCGCGTCTTTGCGTCTGGGGTTTCCAGTCGTGGCGGCATTCATGTCTTCCGCTGACAAAGGTGCCCCACAACCTCAGCCGTTGTTAGGAAGAACGCGAGGGGGTGTCCAAAGCCAGCCTTGACCGGCATCACTAATGGCCGCCGGGAGTAGCCTTTTTGGACCGGGCTACCTTGGAGGAATGCCGGCCAGGGGGAATATCACAGTATTGTTCTCTCACGGGAGGGGAATAAAGTATCCGCGGCAATGGGCCGAATCTTTTTCTAGCTGACCGAAAGTCTCTTCGGATAAATCGTAAACAAAACGGGTTAAGAAAGGAGACATTTTCTTGCATAAAAGTAGATATGGTACCGTTATTGTGTTGTGGTTTGTGGGATGCTTTGTGTTTCGAGTAGGACGAATCTTTTTAACGTCCAAGGAAAAATTAAAATCCTTTCAATAAATACGATCTGTACATGATGTATTCACCCCCCCCGAACGTTTGTCATGTTTACGTTTTTATGCTTACTATCTAATAAATTAATGGAGAGTAAACAATTGTAAGATAAAAATTGAAAGGGAATTCGATATTACTAGATCCTTAACGGTTTCTTTGTTACGTAGCTGTGTCGGTATTTTGTCCACCCAGCCGGAGTGCATACTTCGCCCTCGTGTTTGGGTGTCTGAAGTTGAGTCGACGCGACGGCGGCGGCGCGGGAGGAGGGGGGGGGCGGAGAAAGAGACGGCAGGTGCTGCCCCCCTCCCCGCCCCCGCGTCGGCGGCAGCCTCCCTTTCCCCCGGGCTGCGCCAAACAAGGTTTTGTTCTGGGGCAGGTGGGCCGGCGCAGCCAGCCAGCCAACGCACCCTTGCGGTCGCTATGCACACCTCCGAGGCAAAGGGGCGCTTCGCGTTTGTGGAAGCCTATTATCGACCATTTAACGGTGTAAGGTAGGATGAATCTCTGTAACATGAACGGTCTACCACATTCATCGGTGTTTTAATACTTTTAAAAATATTAGAATATCCAATTTTACATGTGTATCAAGATTATTTTTGTAGAATGGTTGTAAATAACGAGATCAATAGTCACATGATCTGAGATTACTTCCCCTAAGAGCCTTTACGTTAAGAGCTTCAATAAATCGAAATTCTTGTCGACTGTCATCTAATTCCTGATGTTCAATGATTCATTAGAGTTTAACTGTATTTAAACCTGTTTCCTACATACTATTGACTTCCAATTAAAGGGGTTCGCAAGGAATTTTAAGAAGAAGAAAAAAATCAAATAATCTTATTACGTAAGCGCCTGTTTTCTTATTTTGGCACCCATTTGGAGACCTAGAATAATTATTGGAGGAATACTGATGACGTGTTGTTGATTATTCAACAACAATGGTGAATAATGGAAGTCGTCTTTGTCAACTTAGATTTATTGACAGAGCTGACTTTTACAAAATAAATACAAAATTGTAAAAATTGATAAACATAAAATTAACACAAGTACATTGAAAGATTGTTTTCCAAAAATAAAAAAATGAGGAAATGCCAAAAAATGAAATTAAAATATTCATTTTTTAAAGCAATTTCAAAAAGTAAAACAGACCTAGAATAATATCTTTAGTCTACATTTGCAATCAGACCATTTTCTGAAACATTCAAATGGAAAACCTGGTTTCTGAAATTAAGGCAGGAGAAATTAAATCATTCTACTTAACTTGATTTAAATCCAAAGATTTTTCACAATTCACTGATTTAAATTATGTAAACTTTTTCTATTTTCATCAAAATTTGTGCAGCCTGCTACTATTTGATGAATTGCACACAATTCAAGTATTTTATTAATAAAAAATACGTTTTCCCAAAATGTTTTTAAGTAAATACAATCTACGTTTACTATAATATTAAAATAAATTAAAATTAAATATATTTTATATTTCGGTTAAATTCTTTGGTTATGTACTATCTGTATTATTAAATCTTATTATAAATATTTTAAATATATGAATTGTGAGGTGCTTATCATTTCTCTACAATCGTATAAATTCGTAAGTCCGAACTATTAGAATTGTAAAACTTAACAAGAATAGTGTTTAATTAATACCTAATATTTGTAATACTAATTAACTGTTCTCAACAATCAATACAGATATTTTTCAACATTCAATTAAATAATACATTGCAAAAGTACATATTGTGAATATATTTTAATAAGAAAAATGAGATTTTTTAAATTAAAAAATACATTATTTTTTCCATCACCTAAAAAGTATTACGTTCGTACTCGTGAGAAAACTTTCTGTGTCAGAACTAGCTGTTCTGGGTAACTGAGGTGAAAAGGAAAGGAACACCTTCTCTCTTAAGAGAAGTATGGGTTCGACTTCCCCACCTTTTAGGCCGACGAGCGTATTTGTCTGAGTAACTTGTGTTACCAGTTTAGACAAATGGATAGTGTGTAATCAACATCCCCTTTCATTCCTCAACGACCCGGTGCATGAAGGAAAAGAATGGGTCACGCAGGAGCTACGCTGTGACCCATAGCTGGCCTAAAATATCACGCAAACTTCGTGAAAAAAACGAGCTTCGTGGAAGAAGTTACTGAAAGATGGTGAAGAAACGGTAGAATTAGTTGTAGTTTGATTGAATGATTGATTGATTCTTTCGTGTTTCCGGGTGCGTCAACTACCGAGGTCATTAGTCCCGCAAGTGTAGTGCATGTTTTTCATCGGGAAGTGGCGGTGATCTTCCCCCGCCGGATGGCGAGATCCGGCGTCGACTTACTAACTAAACTAGCGCTGTCTTCCCTTCAGCCAGGTATCTCCCACCAGCGGGTCACCGCCCCTGCCGGGACAAGTTCTAAGTCCCAGACCGGTCTCCCGGCATGTGTGCTAGTGTAGTGCATGTTAGTGTGTATATGTAAAGGGTAGGATGGGACAAGAAAGAGGAAGGAAAGATCGCGCGCGGTCCGTGGCCCGTTTGTTAGGGTACTTCTCAAGCATTCGCCTGGTGTTGATCAGAGAACCACAGAAAACTACCGATCAGAGCAGCCGGCCGCTAGAATTCTCCTCCAGACAGCGACTGAATTCGACCTAGCTCACAAACTAGTGTCGAAAATCCTACCGCCGTCGGGACTAGAACCTAGGACCTCCCGGTCAATTTCACCAGAAATACCGTATTTTTCTCATTTATATTACAAATCGTGTAATTTATTGAACCTATAAACCGGGAGCGGTAGCTCAGAGCATCAACTGATGTCACTGCAGCGCCTCTGACCGGGAGGTCCTAGGTTCGAGTGCTGGTGGCGGCAGGTTTTTCGACACTAGCTTGTCGAATTCAGTCGCTGTCTGGAGAAGAATTCTAGCGGCCGGCTGCTCTGATCGGTAGTTTTCCGTGGTTTCTCCGATCAACACCAGGCTAATGCATGAGCAGTACCTTAACAAACGGGCCACGGACCGCGCGCGATTTTTCCTTCCTCTTCCTTGTCCTATCCTCTCCCCTTACACACTAACATGCACTACACTACCACATATTCCGGGAGACCGGTCGGGAGCTTAGAGCTTGTGCCGGCTGGGGCGGTGCCCCGCTGGTGGAAGAGTCCTGGTTTAGGGGAAACCCCACTAGCCGTCGGTAGGTCGGCGCCGGATCTCGCCATCCAGCGGGGAAGATCACCGCCATCTCCGGAGCAAAGATGCACTACACTTACGGGCCGAATGACCAAAGCAGTTGACGTGCCCGGAAACACGAAAAAATCAATGCAATCAATCAATGAATTGAACCTATAATTAGTAGAGCCTCTGGCCCGGAGGTTTGTGTGCAGGGCTGGTGTTTGTGCATGCGGCATGTGTGAGTCGTGGCCCGCGGCCAGGCTCCTCCGAAGGCTTCACTTTGCTCGGCGGCGTCGCGTCGCCGCACCGCGCCGCTGCAAAAAGACGACCCGTAAGCCAATACCTCACCGCCGCGCCGCGCCGCGCCGGCAAACAGGGAGAGCCCCACGCGAGGCAGCAGCCGGGCTCGGCAGGCGACGCCGCACGTTTTCGTCCCATGTGTCGGATTCTCTCTCTCTTTCTCCCTCTCTTTCCTACTCTCCTTTCTCTCCCTCCCTTTTCTCTCTCTTTCTTTCTCTCTCTTTCTCTCTCTCTCTCTCTCTCTCTCTCTCTCTGTCTCTTTTTTTGTGGGGGTTGTTTTTTTTTCTTTAAAAAAATTTGTAAGGTCGTTTTTCCACAACTTGGTCATATAGCGACCATTGCGATTTTTAATGTGTAAGGGGAATTGTAGGGAGGACAACACGAACACACGCAAGCATCCATACCTCTCTCTTTTTCCCTCTCTCTCCCTTTTTCTCTCTCTCTCTCTTTCTCCCTCTCCCTTTTTCTCTCTCTTTCTCTCTCTCCCTTTCTTTCTCTCTTTCTCTCTATCCCTTTTTCTCTCTCTCTCTCCCTTTTTCTCTTTCTTTCTCTCTCTTTCTCTCTCTTTCTCTCTTTTTTTGCGGGGATTCTTTTTTTTTCTTTAAAAAAATGTTGTAAGGTCGTTTTTCAACATCGTGGTCACATAGCGACCATTGCGATTTTTAATCTGTAAGGGGAATTGTAGGGAGGACACGTGAGGACAACACGAACACACACAAACATCTATGCCCGAGGCGGGATTCTAACCCGCGACCCTTCCTGCCGAGGCAGCTGCGGTCCTTCAGCTTTCACGCCCTCGGCTATTCAAGCCGATTCGGACTCGTTGAAACACTCGCTGATGAACGGGAAATGGTCGTATTGGACCAGAACGACCTCTTCCGATAGTACTGGCTGATTCGGGGGGGGGGGGGGGGCTGTGGCCCCCAAAGGCCTAGAGTTTCGTTTACTGTTCTGTATGTGGCAAAATTGATTTAAATATTTATTTATGTTCAATTTACGTAATTATTTAAACAAAAATATTGTATAGTATTATATCTACAGTACATAAATAATATGCAATTAATAAGCAATATGTTTATTATTTAACAAAAATCTACGATGTCCCCCCCTCCCCGAAATGATCGGCTGGATCCACCCCTGTCCGATAGCATCCGAAAATATCGCCTGTCGGATGAAGATCTGTTTCGTTTCTTTTTTAACTTAATTTATTGTCGCGTCATCAATGTCATTAGGGATATGTACATAGTTTACATTTTTTTGACATTTCATACAATAAAACACAATTCCTTGAAAATGTAGTGTTTTTTATGAACGGGATTTTCAGATTTTATTCCATTGTTAAATTGTTTGGGTTTTGTCAGTTCCATTAGTGCGAAATCAGTCCGAGGCCATCTGGACTACCAGATCATCTCCAATACGTTTAGAAGATCTTGAGAGTGCCATTCGCGAATGTTTGAAACAGTGAGCTGAGGAATCATGGGAATATTCGAACCATTTCGGGTGGAACATTCGAGTGTTTTTCGGATATTTAAACTAGTTTTCGATACCTAATTTTTGTAATATAAACAAATACTGTGTAAATAGTGTGCATTAGTATTAAAAGAAATCACGCTTGAGAACTTGACGCATCAATAATATTTTTTAAATACAAACGTGCAGTCGAATTTAGGAACGTGTGGCTTTGGCACTCGGAATATTGCTCACGGCGATTTGGGTACATTAGTGCTATAAAACTTTGACGGCACTTTTTATCTTACAATGTTATTTATGCGTGAAAAACGTCTCCAGTGTAGTTCAAGGTCAGCTCTTTTAACACACATGCAGACGATTTCTCTGTATTTGTTTTTATTCTAAAATGTTTAAATCACAAAACTTCTTCCTAAAAAACGTCGTGTTCACAGATGCGTATATGTGTGAGCATATTTTACCAACCTTTCGTAATAAAACATTTTATTCCCGTAATTATGTTTAATCCCTGATTTAGCCTTTTTAAACTGACAATTTGGGAAATTGTTTTACGACATAAGAGAAAGAAATTTTCCAGATAATCTGGAAACCCTGGAAGTGGTTCAACATATAATTAATTGTATTTGTTAATTGTAGCAAATACGTTATAATTCAATTCTTGTAGTATATTTTGCTCGTATTTACTGTTAAAATATGTCGATTGTAAATGAAAAAAAATAATGGAAAAGGGAGGGGGCGAAATGTAGTTCCCGTCACCTTGTTTTAGTCTGCGCACGGCAAGGTGATACAGCTTGTCCCGGCTGGGGCGGTGCCCCGCTGGTGGGGGAGTCCTAGTTAGGGAGAAACCCCGCTAGCCGACGGTAGGTCGGCGCCGGATCTCTCCCTCCGGCGGGGGAAGATCACCGCCATCTCCCGAGCCACCACTCCGCGCTGAGCTAGCGACCCGTTCACATCGTGCTCCGCGCAGCTCAGAACGTTACAACGTGCATCAGTGCAGTAGCAGTGAATTAAAGTTTGTGTATCAAACAGTTATTTATACGCCACAAGTGCAGTGAACCGTTTTAAAGTCGTGCTATTGATTTTCCATCATTAATAGCAGCTATCAACCACCAAGCCCTGACCTAGGTCAGAGCATAGCGGGAGCCATGGCGCTCCTGTACAACCCAGCCGAAATGGAAGTCGCCTACGACCAACTCGGGGATCAACACATCCTCGCAGATTCATCAGGCAGCTCCTTCAACCACATCATTGCATCCAGCCAGGACCTGCAGGCAATTAACCCCGATCAAGGAAACGGTATCCCAGCCGCCGACCCAACACAAGGATTCACAAAGGTCAGTCATACCAACGCGGCCAGCGGCCTGCCTAACGGCCAATCAAGCCACGACCCCGCTAATATGAACGGCAGTGATAAGACCAGTATCAGTGCAAAAAGAGGCCATGGTGACAGTACCCCCCCAGGCAACAATGAACATCCTCCTAAAAAACCAGCCAACAGTGATAATAGTGTGTATGCAGTGCCCGTTGGTAATAGATATGCTCCCTTGGAAAACCTAAAAGACCCTGACTCCAGATTTAATTACATAAACTCTACTCCAATTCAAGATGAAAATGTCAAGATCCCACCAATTTATGTGAATAATATAACAAACATATCCGAATTCAATAGAGAAATAAAAAACAACATCTCTAACCAATTCACCTGGAACATAGTAAACAACCGAATAAAGTTAATGTTCAAAACAATAACTGACTTTAGGAACACAATTAAACATCTGTTAAATACCAAAAGAAATTTCCACACTTATAAAGACCCCGCAAATAAAAAATTCTCCATAGTTTTCAAAAATGTCCATCAATCATTATCACTACAGGAAATCTACGAGGACGTCAAAGAGAAGTACCCCTCGCTTATCAGTGTTACTAGACTCCAAAAAAACAACATACCAATCCCAGTTGTAGCGGCCGAGTTCAACGGCCAGCAGAGCATTGACATAGTACTACAAATAACTGAAATTTGCAATTTAAAAGTGAAAGCAGAAAAAAGACGAAGAATCAAAGGACCAATACAATGCCTAAGGTGTCTAGACTTCGGTCATACTCGCAACAATTGTAACCACAAATTAGCCTGTATCTACTGCTCAGAAGACCACTATTCGGTAAATTGTCCAAATAAAATGCAAACCCCTTTCTGTAAGAACTGCAACGGCTCACATCGTGCAGACATTCGCTCTGACGAATGCCCGTTCTATAAAAAACTAACAGAACCCCACCCCCCAAACGGAGCTCACGGTGGAGACCTACGCTCAGTAAAAAACGGTACGCACAGCAGAAATGTAGAACCCCCGCCCAAAAATCCACCAACAACCAACCCCAGAACCAGATCCAACAATAACACTTCACCTCGCGTATCTTCTAACAATTTCCCATTCCTCCCACCCACTAATGGCATCCCTAATTTCACATTCGACCCAACAGCAACCTACAACACTAATCCACCTTATCAACCCAACCAAAACCCTCCAGTAGTAAATAATAGAAACCCCAAAAATTTTTATAATAATAATAATAATAATAATAATAATAATAATGATAATAATAGTGATAATATTAATTATATTAATAACAATAATGCATTCATATACTCTCTAATCAACTCCATTACAACTCATATCGTCAACATTATCAACTCAATCATCCCAGAAATAATCAGTAACATTCAAACCTCATTGTCATCTTACTTTAACAGCAGTCATGGCCCTGCAGCACCGTAACAAACTAAATCTGCTAAATTGGAATGCCAACGGCATCAAAAATAAGAAAACTGAATTATCGTACTTCCTAAAAGCCAATGATATAAAATTAGCATGCATTACTGAAACACACTTAAAACCAAACGAAACATTTAATTTACCCGGATATAATAATCATAGATCAGACAGAACAAACTCTAATGGAGGCGGTGTTATAATTCTCATAGAAAAATCAGTACCATACATTCAAACCAACTTACCCCTTACCCCTGGAATCGAAACAGTAGCCATCAAATTTCCACTAGACAATAGAATAACAACCCTCATTGTAGCCTACAAACCTCCTGAAATCAAAATTCACAGCACCAATATACGATCACTATTCCAACAAAACACGCCTACAATAGTTGTTGGCGACCTCAATGCCAAAAACGTTAACTGGGGCTGCAGAACTTCCAACACCGCAGGCCGACAACTGAGTAAAATAATAACAGATCTAAAATTGCAAATAATCCCTCCCCCCGAACCAACCCACTACCCCCATGACCATAACAAATTCCCGGATATATTGGATATTGCAATCACCAACACACAAGTCCAATTTCACAGTTCTCCAATATTCGAATTAGATTCAGATCATCTTCCTGTCATCATTTCAACCCAACAAATTCCCCCCCCTCACAACCCCACCCACACTTTAAACACACACATTAATTGGAAAACGTTTAAAAAAATAATTACTAATAAAACACCTCAATTTAAAATATTAAATACCCCACTGGAAATCGAACAAGCAATCTCATACTTAAATAATATAATAATTAACACAGTAATATCCCTGCAAGACAACAAGCCTCCCCATATCACTAAAACATCAAACACAAAACTACCCGAGTCCATTCTAAACTTAATCAAAACTAAAAATAAAACCAGAAGACTTTGGAGTGTAACAAAATCGCCTCACATTAAAAAAGAACTCAACTTACTAACTACACTTACTAAAAGAGCAATAATAGATTTTAACCACTCAACTTATGACAATTTAATACAATCATTGAGCACATCAAACAATTCGCTTTGGCAGTTCACCAAAAATATCCTAAAAAAGAAAACAACCATACCACCTCTAAACACACCATCAGGTAAAAAATATTCACCAATAGAGAAAGCAGAAGCCTTGGCTGATTACTTTGAGCAATCGTTCACTCCTAACAGTACTCCAACACATTCAGCTCACATGGAAATAACACAAGTAGCATCAGCACCCAATTATAATATTCCACATAGAATAAAATACAGTTCCCCAAATGAAATTAAGCACATCATCAAAAATCTCCCTCTTAAAAAAGCTCCTGGCCACGATAAAATAAGCAATATTATATTAAAAAACTTGCCTAACCCCACAATAGCCTACATCAATAATATATATAATTCAATTCTTAGAACAGGATACTATCCAATAATATGGAAAAATTCGAACATAATCCCCGTACCCAAACCCCATAAAAATCATAACCATGCCGAAAGCTATAGACCAATCAGTCTCCTCCCGTCACTATCAAAGATCCTAGAAAAAATAATACTAAAAAGATTTAATAAACACCTAAACATAACACAGACCATACCGAAACACCAATTTGGCTTCACCAATAAATTATCCACCTCACACCAACTACTTAGAATATCCGAACACATCCATACTGCCTTCCAGAACAAACAACACACTATAGCCACCTTTCTAGATATTTCACAGGCGTTCGACAGAGTTTGGCACCCAGGCCTAATATATAAGCTAAAAACCATAGGAACTCCAAATTACCTACTACAAATCATTAAAAATTTTATAGCAGACAGAACATTTACAGTAACAATAGAAAAGCACGTTTCCAATCCCCGCAAAATAAAAGCAGGACTTCCCCAAGGATCCCCCCTCTCACCCACCCTTTTCAACCTATACACATTCGATTTACCTACCTCACCATACACACATATCGCACAATTTGCTGACGATACTGCCATATTCATGTCCAACCATTCATTAAATCAAATCTGTAATAAAATTCAACTGCATTTAAAAAGCATAGAAGATTGGTCCTTAAAATGGAAAATCAAGCTCAACCCATCCAAATCAACAGCCAAAATATTCTCTCTTAGAACATTCGCCACCCCCACTCCACTCCAAGTTAATAACAATGTAATCCCCTGGACACCATACAACCAAACCGTTAAATATTTAGGTCTAAAATTCGATACAAGATTAACCTGGAAAACACACATAGCAACGAAAATTCAACAGGCAAAAATTAAATTAATACAGCTAAAGCCATTACTAAATCACAAAAGCAAACTCTCCTTAAACAATGCCATAACCCTTTATAAAACAATAATCAGACCTCTAATGTTGTATGCCTGCCCCATTTGGACAAACGCCTCACAGACAAACATAAATCAAATCCAGATAATCCAAAATAAATATTTAAGATTAGTCACCCACGCCCCATGGTTCATTTCTAATGATCAACTCCATAGAGAACTACAACTACCATCCATCAACCACCACATAGCTCATCTCTCGAACAACTTCTATTCAAATATATCCTCCATAAACCAAATAGCCCATTACAACCTAGCCACTCTGAACGATTTTCCGACCCGAATCCGTAATAGACACCCGATACATGCCTTCCTAAAAATATTCACAGATGTAAACTAAGCGTAGGTACTCAATGAGCATCCTACACCTGAGTAGTAGATAATAGACATAGTTTTAGATTAGACATAGTTTTAGATTAGTTTAGTTATAAGCCACACAAAAAACATGTGAAAGAGTGTGAAAATACTGAACCATGTAACCACCAATAGAACAATAAACATAATTAAAAAAAAAAAAAAAAAAAATCTCCCGAGGAAAAAACATGCACTGCACTTACGGGACTAATGACCTAAGCTGTTGAAGCGTCCGGAATAACCAACCAACCAACCAACCAACCAAAATTACGGTCGCCCTATTGAGGAGTTGTTTTGGCCCACTGTGTTGCGCCGCGCGATTCGGCTTTTAGTTTTTGCGGGCCACTCGTCGCTACGCCCCGCCCCGCCCCGCCCCGCCCCGCCCCGCCCCGCCCCGCCCCGCCCCGCCCGCGCGCGCGGGCCGTGTGATCTCATGCAACATGTGGGCGATTTCTGCGCGCGGAGTTCTGCCGCCCGTTGCTCGCGCGTGGGAAGGCCCCGCCTCCTTAGAAAGAAGCGCCCAGCGCGGCGCGCCAGGTAGAGTATCGGCCACCTCGTTATCTGCAGCCCCCAGTGACACACTCGGGCTTATGCTTGGGTCTTCGTAACGCGGCGGATGGCATAGGTCATTTTTATACCTCCCGCCTTATAAAATGAATCTTTTTCATTCATTCGCGAACGTCATTCTCAACGGTGTTCATGGTCTCAAACATGTGCTTATCACTGTTCATTTTATAAGGCAGGTGTAAAAATGACGTAATGAACCGCGCGCGATCTGTCCTTCCTCTTCCTTGTCCTATCCTCCCCCGTCACACACACACGTACACTAACATGCACTACACTATCACATATTCCGGGAGACCGGTCGGGAGCTTAGAGCTTGTCCCGGCTGGGGCGGTGCCCCGCTGGTGGGAGAGTCCTGGTTAGAGGGAAACCCCACTAGCCGACGATAGGTCGGCGCCGGATCTCGCCATCCAGCAGGGGAAGATCACCGCCATCTCCCGAGAAAAAAACATGCAGTACACTAACGGGACTAATGACCAAAGCAGTTGACGCGCGGGAAACACGAATCATTGAATCAATCAATACAATTATTCCTACGTAATTTTAATGTTAAAGTAGTAATTATTATTAATATTAGGAATTAAAATTATTAAATTATAATATGAATATATAACGTTTTTCGGCGAAAAGTAGTTTCTTTTACACTGAAGCGAACATTTGTGGTTACCACATTTTGTCTACAACGTTTGTTGCTATAATTTATTCTTAATTCAACTAATGTTGAGAAAGGGGTGTGGGTAGATATTCCGGGGTTCAATTAAACGTGTGCGTATAATAGCATCCATGGACGTTCGTGACATCCAAGGGCGCACTCGTAAATTTCCCAAAATTGGAACGTTCGAGTTAGCATTGTAAACAGTTCGCAAACTCCCCAAAACGGTACGCGAGACACCCAAAAACAATTCTGTTCCGGCGTATTCACTCTGCTGCAAGGTTGACAATTACCAACAATGTTAAAGACTTGTCGGGTGTGAGAATGTGACACGTACCATAGCATCCTATATTTTTCTCTGCAAATGCAATGTTGGTTGTACAGTTAGGAGGAACGCGCTAAAAATCCAGTATATCCTTCGTTTTTCAGAACATGAAACGAGGCCAAAGCGATAAGCCGAGCATCCAACTACATATTTGAATGCAACGATTGTGCATATTATGGTGCAGAGTAATGAATTAAACTTTTTATCACTAAATTATTTAATTCTCGCTGTTTATTTACTACCCTCAGATCAATTGGGATTACGCCTAATGATAGCAAAGGTCACTGGAATTCGGCTTTTAAAGCGAAGTGACACATCAGTACCAATTGACTTCCTCATTTCATTACGTGTGTAACACATATGACGATATTTGGCTAATAAAAATGTAATTCTATTCAATGTATTCTATTTAATCTACACAACCCGATTTACATTCTTTGTTTTGGCGTATTATTCCGGAGGTTCCAGGGTTTCAGAAGCCACGTTTTTAATGCGCGCCTTCACTAAAACTGCCCCAAGTGTAAATCGCGTCTTCTCTGTCCACTACACTGCTCACTCGCAAAAGGGCACGAGCTGGGGTTTGTCTGCCAGGGAAATCTGATGACGAACACCGTGATTCATTTGAAAGACCTGTGCTTTTTGAATTATTCTCGGTTGATTCATTTCATTGTTACGTTCGCAAAGGTGGCAGTTGACCTGCTCTGAATGTGAATGGCAATTAAATTGTGATGGCAAATGCAGAAACTGATGAAATCCTTTTCCGATGCCATGTCAAAGTGTATATTCTTCTTTGTGAACAAATACTTGCAGTATACTTATAAATAACAATTATTTGTAATTGTGTGAACATTTATAATTTTGTTGCAATTGCAATGAAATGTTGATATTACCGTCTAACAATAGAATAGTTACTATCTACATGATACATCGTAAAACTGCTACAAGAAGCCTTTCCTACCCTTTAAAGCAAAATTTAAGCGTGTACTTTTCGCAAATAGCTCCAAGACAGTGAGTAAGCTTACCGAAGATATAATTAAATGTTTCTGAAAGCAAGTTAAATTCCTTATTACATGCATTTTAATTCATTTCAATTTCACGCAGGACATGCACTTGCACGGGCTTAGTATCATTTCATCACGTTGCAAGTCTTGCATGTAAACTAATCAGGGGAATCAGCATTAGGCTGAATCCGATTTTTATATCCCAGGGTTGTTTGTCTTGGGGGGATGGAATGATGATGATAATGAAGGATGAATGGACGGCACACACGAACAGACATCCACCAACACCCATGCCCGAGGCGGGACTCGAACCCGCGATTCTTCCGTCCGAGATCGCCACGGCATTACTGTCTTAGCGATCTGGGCTATCCGGACTGGCATTATTATTATTATTATTATTATTATTATTATTATTATTATTATTATTATTATTATTATATTTTTCTGTACTTTTCTCAGTAAGCATTGAGAATCATTCACCGATTCATACGACTTAGGCTCTAGCAAATGCAACTGATAATGACAGATCTGAGGAAAGACGGAGAAGAAATTCATCTTTGTCCGTCGTTCAATTTAAAAATTTTCGCACAATATGGCAAGTCTGTAGGATTAAAGCTTTTTGGATGGTTATGCAGATTCCTTTTGATAATCCTATTTTTGTAAGACCTGAAGCAAATCGGTCTGTCACCACTCCTGTGGCTGAGATGATTATTGGCACTATTTCAACCTTACTCAGTTGCCAAACATGTTGGATTTCTGCTGCCAAATTCTGGTATTTTGAAATCTTCTCCGATTCTGTCTTATTCAGATTTTTGTCAGTGGACAGCCTACATCTATGATTGTTATTGTTATTATTATGTTATTATTATTATTATTATTATTATTATTATTATTATTATTATTATTATTATTATTATTATTATTATTATTATTATTACTATTATTATTATTCCTCTAATTCAGACTAAAGATGTTATGAGTCGATTGATTGTAAAGGCTTCCCCGGTTGCAAGCAGCTTCCTAAGGACTATCTAGGTACTATCAGTGCCTCTACAATACTTTGCGCAAAACGTGTGCATAATAATAATAACAATAATAATTTATTATTGTCGTTGTTATTGTTATTTGAAGGGAGAGTGCAGCTCTGCCGGCGGCGCCAGGCGCCGTCTCCTGTTCGGCCGCCGCCGCCGCTGCTGGGCCGAGGGGGTGGGGGCGGGGACGGGGTGGGGCAGGGGGGGGCGGCGCCGCGGGGGGTCCGCGTGCTGTGAGGTCCAGCGTGGTGGCCGCCGCGCGGGTCGTCGCTTCGATGGGCGCCAGCGCCAGCGCTCCTCGGACAATGCACGGCAAGGAGACCCACGGCGCTGCTTCCGAGAGGAAATGCCTCCTGCCTTTATCAGCGCCTCGCGGTTTGCCTCTTCCCGGCGCTTTAGAGGTCATTTCTTCTAGTTATTGTAAGGCAGGCCTTTTACTTATCATTTATTTTACTTCATCAATTGCTTCTTTTTATCACTTTATCAATTACCTCTCATTTTTTTTATTGTTAGTTATTGTAAGGCATGCTTCTTATTTCTCATTTTGTTTACTTCATCAATTGCTTCATTTTATCACTTTATCAATTACTTCTCATTTTTTCTTAGTTATTGTAAGGCATGCTCATGTATTGAATATTTCAATATTGTTATACGCAGCACACACTTTCTGGTATTATTTGTAACCATTAGTATATATTATAATATTACAACTTGTACCCTACTAATATTGTAGCTATCTCTGGAAAAACTCTTCACCAAACGATTTTTTGTTTGAATACTCAAAATCTTGAATGTTAATGACACTTGTTATCAATAATTCAATGTATTGCAGTGTATCCTTATACTCGTAAAAAAATCTAAAGAAAAAATTTGGACCCGTTTTTGAAAAAAACATTCGCATAGATATTTGTGAAAAAAGGTCATCATTTAATTCAAAATGAATGCGAAAACTACTATTATTTTTTTAAAATATGATAGTTCCGTAATGAAGGTGATTGGTTTGAAAAGAAAGTTGAACTTCTGTAAGTTTCGAGATTTCAGTCATGGTGTAAGTACACCGTCCTCGATTCAAGCAAATGAAAAATGCAGGAGAAATATTGAAGTAATGTTCCAGAAAATGTTAAAACACCTTGGAGTTATATTGAAGATCAAAAATCCCCAAATATTCATTTAAAATTTGCGCGATCTCGAGTTCGGTCACTTCGATTGCAGAAAACCCATTTTTGAGAAAATTGTGTTAGTATTTACACAAACAAATATAGACGTACCGACACAGTCGCAATCCAATGGACTGATAGTCAGAAACAGAAACAGACTGATAGACAGGTTTTTAAATAAAATTCGGTATCATGGTCCTCCAAAATACATTTTCGTTCAAAGTTCAACATAGATTTTTGGCAGGTTTGCACAACTTTCTCTGTACGACTCTCTCTACACGAGAGAGAAAAATATCTTTCACCGCGCAAGCGCTAAAATTCTGATTAACGATTAACGGTATTTACACAAACACAAATATAGACGTACGGACACAGTCACAGTCGAATGGACTGACAGACAGAAACACAAGCAGACTGATAGATAGGTTTTTAAATAAAATTCGGTATCATGGTCCTCCAAAAACCGGACGCATTTTCGTTCTAAGTTCAACATAGATTTTTGGCAGGATTACACAACTTTCTCTGTAATATCTACACGAGAGAGAAAAATATCTTTCATCGCACAAGCGCTAAAATTTAGATTACCGGTTGAACCGTCATCTTGGGCTGCCGTCGTTCAACCTTGTTTTGCCGTGCGTTTGATACGTACGTCATGCTTAGGGCCGCTGTCGTCGCTAGGCATGGGCAGACCGGACGTTCGCCCTGGGCTCCGCAAGTCAAGGAGTCCCTTGATGGGACTTTTTTTCTAGGGCTTTTATCCAGCCAACAGCCGGTTACCCTTTACGTCCCGAAGGGACGCATATTCGACCATACACTAGACCAACACACTTGCGGGCTCCTCTAATCTGGAGTCAGCAGAACGCGAGGCCCTCCGCGACAGCACATACAAAGTCAAGGGACAAACAGCCATGCCCAAGGCGGGACTGGGACCCGCGACCCTTCGGACCGAAGCGCTGAGTCGGTACTCGCTCTTAGCCACCTCGGGCATCCAGGTCGGCATAAATTAGTAAGAAGTTGAAGGAGAAATTAGACTCAAGAAAAGTGTTATCGTAATTTTATAAGACGCGGTACAGTAGTCTGATATTTCATAAAATTTTCAATTTATTTTTGACCTTAAATAGTTAATTATAGTTATTTCTTATAAGGTAGCACTCCATGAAATGAAAAATGTCAGGCAATTCTGAAAATTTACAATACTTTAAAATATATTTTTACTAAAAACTATTATTTAAAACATTTTTCCCCCCAAAAATTGTAACTTAAATATTGTAATGTTTGTTATTTGTGGAAATAAAATAACTCATATAGTTACTTGATACAACTGTTACATTTTTAATTTTTTTGGGGGGGGGGATGGGATACGTTTCAGCATTGCCCCGGATCCAAAATTGTCTAGTAGCTCCGGCATCGGCACTGTCTAGTACGCATCACGCGTCGTTGGCGCCATCGCATCCGCAATTACTCTTGCATCACTCCACCAACCTTTACTAGACTGCAGGTTGGCGCAGCTGACTTTGCTGACGTGCCAGTGCTAAATCTAAAACGTTCGTCAAATTTTGTTATTTTTGATGAAGGATTTATATATTTAACTTTCAAGGTATTTTGAATTTTCTTAATTAAGTTTGCGACGTTCCGCGTTTTAACCATCGCTGCCTTTAACCATCGGTGCCTTTTTAAAAAAAAGAAGTGTAATACAATGAACGATAATTCTTTGCAATCCGTGTCGTTTCCAGTTCGTCCGATAATTTGTCCACCGAAAATTTGAGTATGCATCCACAACAGCCCATTTTCACGAAAAAGTAATCTTCTGTTCTTGACTTCAAGACTTTTTCTGTAATCTATGAAAGCGAACAGCCTTGAACAAGTGGGAAACTTCGTAAAATGTACGTGTTCAAAGTTTCTCAGTCTATTCGCAACTTGTTATAAAATGTTATGTAGTTATGTCCCATATTGCAATTATTTTCATCCTTTATTTACATTCCTTCTAACTTTGCATTAAAAATTCTACATATCTAAAAAAATATGATTAATAATTCCTTATTTTTATAAGGTTACTGTCAGTGATCAAAACAGCCGTTACTATGTTATTATTTTAAATTCCCTGAAAGACTTGTAGTCGAACAGGTAGAAATAAATTTTTAAAAAAAGAGCCTCCTTCATCTTTGTGTTGCGGCTGAGAAAACATGAACTGATTGTGTTGAAACTATATGCCAGATGATGTTTGGTACACTTGCGCAGCATTTGATTTCTATCGGAACGTGTCGGATCAGCGTTTCGTTACTTGCGGAACAAAATAGTAAAGACAAGAAGCAGTAAACACGCAAGCCCTTGTCGATTTCAATCTTTAATTAATCGAACTTTCGAAAACTCGATATTAAATAATTTTTCACTTAACTCTGACATTTGTGCTTATATAATAAAATTATTAGTAAAGAACCGAGAAAAATATAATTATAATTTGTAAATATTTTAAATCTCTTATTAAATATTTTTCTTAATATTATTAGTACACTGCTTTACATAGTTTAAATAGTATTATTATATAGTCAGTCACGCATAAGTGTACCCTCACGAAAGAACTACTATTGTTCCTACGTAATTTTAATGTTAAAGTAGTAATTATTATTAATATTATGAAATAAAATTATTAAATTATAATATGAATATATAACTATTTCTATTGATTAATTAACGAATGGCACGTTTCAGGACCACCAATTTCAAAAACTGTATCTGACGTATGGGAGAGAAAATCATCTGCGCACGCTTTCTTGAGATTCAGAATCCCTTCCCAACAATTTAACTATTAATAGTTGAAAGATGAAAAATAATAGTAATAATAATACTAATATTAATAATAATAATACAAAATTTAAAAAGCGAGAGATTAACATTTCAAAAACTATATATTTTCGTTGCCGAATTATAGAAAACTTATTTGTAACGGTAAACGAACGAACAGATTTAATTTTTCTGTATTGCTAACAAAATAGAAACTCACCCTAAGCTCTACTACCACTACAAGCAAAAGGAAAGCTCAACAAAACAGTGGCATAGTGAAGCTACATTTCCGTCCAGAAGCAAATCAAGGGGCCATCTCAGCATTTGCTCAAAGGATCTGGAAAACTGGACAAAAACCCGATCGAGATGGGGCACTGCATATATCAAGCACTGCACTTAAATGGATCTCTTTCAAAGGAAACGGTCTTCTTAATTTTCAGATACCACTATTAAAAGCTGTTATCGAATGAGTTCAAAATCTGTGTTGTAGTTTAAACATATTTTATGATTTGCCTACAGAATATCTACGAATGAAGAAATACATATTTGGTGAATGGAACACTCAGGAAAATAAGTGTATGGTATGATGATAGGAATGGAAAACATGAGAGTTAGCTATAATTCATTAGTAAGCGATATTCATATTTAAAAAGTTCTGTTAGGATGAGCGAATGCAGATAATATATTACGTTTGAAGTGTGTCAATTAATGATACATTACTTTCATTTGACTACTTCAATAGTTTTCTAAATATCGTAAAAATAGCTTTTGCTTATGTTTATGAATTTTATTATAGATATTATGCTTGTGTTTATCAATTTTATTTCGTATCAATTTTCTCAGTAGAGAAGGAAACAGCTGATCTGACCACTTTCTCATAATATTTCTTGTTCATCGGAGATTTTGATAAAGTTTGATAACGTGAAAGTGAAAAAGCGTCTCCTCATGATATGAAATCGTTACATAACTGGGAATGAATTATCTAGTCAGGAATTTCTTATCAGTTCATCTTTACACTGTGATTCCCCGCCAAAAATTTTTTTTATTAATAACGTGTGGAAAGACTGTTGGCGGGTTGTAATCGTTGCTAGTTTGTTAGGTTCTCTTAGGTATTTGTGTTTCACAGCTCCTAAAACATGAAGTTGTTCAATATTTCAGTCGTTATAAAATTTGATGAATATGAAAAGAAACTACGTCCACAGCCAAGAAATTACCGAACCATTATCATTGAGGAATTTTTGAAGACTTCGAAAGTGACTCTCTAGACCTTGAAAAGAAGTCATGAATAAAGCCACAGCGTACTAAGAAACTTCAATAAGCAATATTTTCGTATTCAAAATTTGAATGCTGGATTTTCTGTTGGTTAGAAGAGCAATAATTCTACTTGCTTTTAAATGAGAAATTCCAATAAGCAAAATATTCCCGTATAGTCAAATTTTTAGCACTATTTGTGATTTTTAAATTTGGTTGGTTTCATATTTCCAATGTGCTCCAGTGAAATATTTTTATTTTTAGAGTTCTGTGAACTTCTAATCCGTAACAGAATTATAATGCACTCTAATAACATGAATTACATTAGAAACAGAAATTTACATTGTGAAAATGAATTACAAATTACAGAACATGGAATAGGTAATTATATCAAAATACTGGCACGTTGAAGCCAAAATGCTGCTGAACAGATCCACACAAAATAGTATCCCAAAACGTCATCTCGTGGCGCAGAGCGAAGTCGCTCCCCTTTCACCAAGGAAGTCCGTGTTCGATTCCCGTCGAATCTCATGTGAAACGTGTTCCAACAAAACCGAGTTTGGCTGCTTCACAAAGGCTAGTCAAACCCTTGTGAAGTGTCCTAAATCCTACCCCTATTCTTATTCCTTCCCAATTCTGGTCGCAATAGAAAATACATCCTCAATCTTGTTTTTTGAGACTATCTTTCCCTCATTCTTCCAACATAATTTAAAATAAATAAGAATTTTTTTACATAATTTAATTTTACTCTAAATAAGTAAGCGAATAGAGTAGTGTGGGGTTAACATTTTCATTCACCGCGAACGCCCTAAGTCCAGAGTGAGGAGACGCCACTGCTTTACAGATTAAATCACGTGCCTCAAAGATGTATCTCAACTAGTTGGGATAACAATCAAGTATTGCTTTGATTGATATGCGATGCCGTCTTTTGATGTAATATTAAATATTGTTAGTATACAGGTGTTGTAGTGATTAGTTGATTTCAATGCTAAAATATTATTGATCATGGAACTGTTGTAAAGTGTTATTTTGCAACGTAATATTTCTCAATTTGATGCGTTGGTCATTTCTTATGTTTATCTCGTAGGTCCAAATGAGATATTATGACTTTTTAGAGAAGAACTTTATAGTGTGGTACGAGATACGAGCGCTGATTTCGAAACCAACAATATATTTTAAACAGAAGCTATGCTTGTTTCCTCTTTCGTAATTCGCGATTACTTAGAAAGTCCAAGGTGAATTTCTAGATATTATGCATGGTTGACTTGTGTAATTGCACGTGTGAAATGCGATGATATTTTGATAAATATAAGATTTTGGTGTGAATAACTGTTGGGCATTTACTTCTACGTATCATTCGCAATCTTCATTTACTAAATTACGAGATATGATCTTATCTGCGAAAAACACATGTTACCACTATCGGAAGCTTTTATTTCATCATTCTCCATTTCTTCGTTTGTTCAACTATTTTAATCAATAATTATCCATGTAATCCCGAGTTGAAGTATGAGAGTACGTATGTCAAATTTAAATATTTAGAATCTAAGACCTAAATTTAAAAAGAAAACCTAGTGGTGCTGTAACAACAATACTTTCTGGCATCATTCGTAAATTTACCTTTTTCGAAAATTGAGAATTCAACAAAAGTAAATTGCATTGACTTGAAACAGAAGTTACTACTCATTTTTTTTAAAAAAATATGTAAATGACCTTTCTTAAAGATCTGATTTTTTATATCAGAAGTTGGTTAAGACAAAAATATCTATCATCAATATTATACTTTTGAAATGTTAACTTTTTGCAATTGTCGAATATATAAATTTCTCCGAAGATGAATATAGCACCGATTTTTTATACCATCATTTCATTCATAAGATGAGAAATTTGAAAAGAAATCTTTGGAGCGTTTTACGAAAAATGTTAAAACTTGCCTAAATTTCACGCAAAATTATGCGAAGTCTGCTCATATTTTCGAAAAATTGCACAAGTCCTTATTTCAAGAGATGCCTTTAAAGATCAATTTCATGCAGGAAAAATCTCTACCTTCAATTTTGTAGTTGTAAGAAGACGCCGAAAAAAAATTTGAACTTTTGCAATTTCCGTAAAATTAGGGGTAGTGAGAGCTCCAACGAAAGTGAGAGCTGCACCATTCTTTAAAGCATTCTTTACACTGTCCAAAGACAAACTTTAATCCAAAATCGGGGTGATTTTTGAGAAAATTTTGAAAATGTAATTAAGCTTCGTGTAAAGAACCCCCAAAATCGAAATACCCGTTTTACACGTTTGGAGCCTTGCATTCCTTTAAATCGATCGAGGATATCAATTTTGGAGAAATTTGGCTGAACGGCCTATGCACTAATATTGATCACAGACAGAATGACGGGCAGACAGACGTTTTGCCGTCAATCAATTTTTCGGTATCAAGGACCCAGAAAACATGGATTCTGACTACACAAAGTGTTAAAGGAGGTAATTTAGTACACATAAAAGCAAGATTGGTCCTTGTTTTGTTTACCAGGGCCAGGCAAAAGGAGTTTTTCTGCCGAAAATTCACCCTTTCCTGCGCATCTTTGCAATTCCTTTAGATGGTAAGAAGTCAGGACGAGAAAGTAAAATGATTCAGGGTGCAATAAATATTTTATTTTATCACTGTTATCTATATATATAAAAGAAAGTCGTGTTAGTTACACTATTTATAACTCAAGAACGGCTGTACCGATTTGGCTGAAAATTGGTGAGCAGGAAGCTTAGAGCCAGGACACGGACATAGAATACTGTTTATCCCGTTCGATAGCGTTCCTGTGTGATAAGGCACGTTATTGCACGTTTTCGCGTGTTTTCGCATGTTTTCGCGTGATTTCCCACGTTTTCACGTGATTTCGCGGGTTTTCGCACCTTTTCGAGGGTTTTCGCACGTTTTCATGCGTTTTCGCACGTTTTCACGCGTTTTCGTATGTTTGGGCGGAACGGAGTTCTCTGTTAAGGCGGAACAGAGTTCGCCGGGTCAGCTAGTTTATCATAAGGAGAAGTTACCAAGCGAACTGCTAAATCATTTGAGAGACCACTTGGCGGAAGTTTTATCATTCGACCATTATCTTTGCCCTATGCTGTTTATCGTTTGATAACAAAAACTTTTGTGGCTAAAATTTATAGTAATGTATGAAGAGCATCAATGTTTGGTGACTTTGGAGAGGTATTTGGATAAGTATTAAATAACCTGGAAAAATAAACTGGAAAGGAGATAATTCATTGATTGTTTTTCGAGATCCTAAAGAAAATACTATTATATGATCAGTAGGGCCTGGAAGTTCATGAAATTTATTTTCAATAATGTGTTCTGCAATATGCTAACGATAGTTAAAGATATTCAGAATTGTCAGATTAACAGAAATAAGAACTAAACATGATGAAAAGAAAAGAAAATTGTTGGATTTGTGTAGCATATTATTGCTTAAAATTGCATATTTATATAGCATAAAATCTACATCGAATTTTTGACGGAAATACAAGTTTTGGGAGAAAAAGTTTCTTCAATCATGTCTGTCCATTTGTTCGTCCGTCTATACCTAAACAGCACACCGTTCTGTGCCTAAACAGCTCACTCGAGTTTCTTCAAAACGGGTATATCCCGATCGATCTGGCCGAACTGGAGGCCCTGTTAATTTGAAATGAATGTTTTAATTTTTTGGAGGAATTTACAAGAAGCTATTAGGACATTGCGAAAATTTTTCGAAAAATGGTTCTGCACGAGTAGTATACCGTTCGTGTTTGACGAAGTCACAAACAAAACGAGATCACGGCTTTGCACCCGACCAAAACTAGGGCAAGGATAGTTATGTAACGTCAATTTTTTTCTATTATTTTTAAATATATGCATATTGTAATATGACCACCGAACAATGTTTCTCCGATGAGAAATGTAACTTTTATAGTGCATCTTTTTACATATTTTGGGAGTCTTTATAATTGCATAATAATTAGAGCATTTCTTTCGAAAGATAGATATTTTGCTGTTTTCACAGGAAAATGTCTAAAAATGCAATTATTAATTACTTTAATAATGTAGTTACTACTTTTTACTAGTAATAACATTAATAATAATAATAATAATAATAATAATAATAATAATAATAATAATAATAATGTGTGCCACTTGTCACAAATATAAATTTAATAGAAAGTCCCTTACCAGAGCTTAAAACTGGGCTAAAAACTCCCTTAACAGATATAAAAAAATTCCAAAAGTTGTAGTAGAAAAATTTAACTAGTACGTACTAGAAAAAAAATCCGGGACACCCGTTATTACAACATTTTGCCAATATCATGTCTGATAAAAAAGAGAGCAAATTGTCAGATATTGAAGAAACATAATCACTGGAAGAAATAGCAAACTTTAAATATGCGCCTATAACATCTGTGGTAGATGAACATTGGTTTTCTGAGTACAAATCAATTTTGAGAAGTAACAGAGAATCATTTCTGTTTTCAAACCTTAAAGCGATGACTTTTATACACTGCAATGGAAAAAATTAATTGACCTTTCGCAACAGTTCCAGTCCATAATACAGGTGAATTTTGTCATAATTTGAATTGTTTTGGTGGACTATATGTTACTTATATCTTCAGTGAAAACTATAGCGGCTGAAAAGAACAAATGATGATCTCCCATCTCCATTGGGTTTTGGTCCAGTTTCCCTGATCCTTTGAGCAAATGCTGACATGGCCCCTTGATTTGCTTCTGGACGTAAATGTAGCTTCACTATGCGCACATTTTGTTGAGCATTCCTTTTGTTTCTTGTGGTAGTAGAGCTGAGGGTGAATTTCTATTTTGTTAGAAATACAGAAAAATAAAATCTGCGGTCCGTTTACCGTTACAAATAAGTTTTCTATAACTCGGGAACGAAAATATCTAGTTTTTGAAATGTTAATCTCTCGCTTTCATAAATTTATTATTATTATTATTATTATTATTATTATTATTATTATTATTATTATTATTATTATTATTATTTAATTTTTCAACTATTAATAGTTAAATTGTTGGGAAGGAATTCTGAAACTCAAGTAAGCGTGCGCAGATGATTTTCTCCCCCATACGTCACATAGTTTTTTTTACTGTTTTTGACTAAATAAATATCTAATGATAATTTCATCATTTTTAAGAGGTGTATAGTACATATTTTCAGCGTTGTTCGTGCATATATACCTGTTCATAATTACATACATATTTTACATTTCTTTAAATTGTTAACTCTCCGAGCCCTCGCCGTAACAAACATCAATTCCGAAATGGTTGCGTAAACGCAGGCTCCCGTCGAAGGCCTCCTGGCGATGTCATGGGTTGCGAAGGTCAGGGACTCCGCCAACCGAAGCGTTCCCACCGGGCGAGGGCAATGGCACAGGCCGGGGCAGCGGGCTGCGACCGACGCGCCCCTAGCGGACACGCCTGAGGCTGGAAATCACACGACGCAACGCGCGAGTACCTGCACTCCATCCTTTTTTCTTTCTTTTTCTTTCTCTCTCTCTCTCTCTTTCTTTCTTTCTCTTTCTTTCTTTTTCTCTCCTTTCTTTCTCTCTTTCTTTCTCTCTCCTTTCTTTCTTTCTCTCTTTCTTTCTTTCTTTCTTTCTTTCTTTCTCGCATACTACGTACGTAGCATAGGCAAAGTATTGTAGTGATGCAGTATTAAATCGGGGATTTTTTGACGGAAAAACTTTTTTATTGCTGGGCCCTGGTTAGGAAAATGTGAATAAATCTTGTTCCTTTATGTAATAAATTACTTCGTCGAACAAGTCGCAGAGTAGTGCAAAATCCACGTTTTGTGGGTCATTGATGCCGGAAAATTGGATTACCGTAAAATGTCCGCCTGTCCGTTTTTCTTACATTTCCTCCGTTCCTCTGTCTGTCCCTCAGTCCGGCATCTGTGAAAATCGCTAGCAGCTAAAACGTATGCAGAATTTTGACTGAAATTGATAATCCCCAAACAATCTGGCTCATTTGGCGATTTCTTAAATTTAAAACAGATATTTTGATTTTTGGGTGTTCTTTACATGAAGCTTTACGGACATTGCAAAATTTTCTCAATACTTTCTTCCATGCTACATACACAGTGTAGAAAAAGTTATGTAATGCAACAGCGAAAAACGGCGATTTATCGGCAGAAAAACTCGTATTGTAGATCCCTGACACCGAAAAAAGAATAATTCTTGCTCTCTTTTTGTAGAACTCTATGGATTTTCGAAAATTTCAAAAGTTATAAATAATGCGAAAAACTATGTAATGTACCATCACTAGTTAGCATGTGCGAACATGAGGGGATTTAGAGATTAAGTCACGAAGAGTCATCAAGGATAATAGGGGTAAACAATTATTTTTTTTAATTTCTAGAATTATGAATTACACAGGATGTCCAGGGAAAGAAATGTCGACTCTTCGAAAATAAGTTCTTAAGAAAATATTAAGCATTTTTTGTCTAATAAACCTCTTGGATATTCCAAACGGCTGAGCCGTAAAAAGCACTCAAAATTTTGTTTGAAATAATACATTCTATGGAAATATTTGTATTTCAGAAACATAAATATTCCAGAAACATAAAATTGTTTATTATTTACAAAAGATATATATATATATATATATATATATATATATATATATATATATATATATATATATATACACAAAGAAAAAATAACATAGAAATTTAAAAAAAGCAGTTGAATTGTCATTTCTTTCTGTGTACGGAAGAGAGAGCTGGCTGGCTCCAGCGTGTTAGCAGCCGGTGGCCGCTGGCCGTCTCAACAAAGGCGCGACGATCCCTTTAGGCTGACAAGCTGGGTCTCACGCTTTCTGTAATGCCTAATTATTTTGTGAATGATTTTTTTCGATTCCAAAGTGCGTTTGAAAGATGATTCTGAAATTGAAATTGTAAAGAGAGGTTTAGGCTGGATAGTTGTGAATTGAAGTTTTAATGTGTTTCAACACGCCAACAGTCTATCAACGAACTGAGTATTACTAATGTTTTAATTCCGATGAAAAGTTTGAATATAAATTATGTATAATAACAGTGTCCGACGAGGGTCAATTTCTTATACGCTGATTTATGTTCGCATGAAGTCACATGAAACGTTGACATCTACCACTGGCTTCACTACCTTCACCAAGAACTGAACTGTTATGCTAATGGAATTGTTATATTAACTTTGCTTGTGTTATATTTACTGAATATTTTGTATTACATAGTTTGAAAATTTACTTTGCTAAGAAAAAAAAGTAAGAATGTTTAGACTTCAACCTGTGAGTTCTCACGAGTTAATAATAGTTGTTTGTGTATGATATGTACATAGTACTCTCGGTCACTAAGTAAGGGTTTTTCAATAAACTTGATTACAAAAGCGAGTTTGAAATACATTTCTTTTCATCTCAATGCGCATACAAACGTTTTAAACTTTTTTTACATTCATCTCTTTTACCTTTTTTTACAAGCGAAATTTTTCAAATGTTGGTTTCCAGAAAATGTAATCTTGTAGAGGGAATTATCGTAGTTGGTTGGCATAAGCGCCAATTGTTGAGTTTAACAGTGTGACAGAATAGTACATAATAAAACGCTGATGTAATGATGGGTATTAATACACGAGTATCGTAAACTTCACACGAGTGTACTAATACCCATTACATCGAGTTTCATTCAGTACTTTTTCTATGAGTTATGCTGACCTTTATAAGTTAAACTTATACTTCCAATCGTTTCGTAGCAGTTGACATGCAGGATTCAGCCAAGGCCACCTAGCGGACAGTTCGCTACCCTTGCCTCAGATGGCATTGGTGTTCCAGTCAGCATGCAAGAGAGTACAAAAGTTGCAGTAATAATTCCGACTCACCTTTCTCGCCTTTTCTCTTATTTCTGGAGGTGCCAACTCCACTTCTGATTCACTAGACATTTTAAACTAAAGAATTGGCCGGCTTTTAAAGGTAACCACACGGCAGCCACGTACAACACAAAATCACTTGCGTTCAGATCTTCACTTTAGTCAAACGTTCCCTCCAGAGTATCACTGCGCTAGTCAAATAGGATCAAAGTGAAATTACGGTCCAATTTATTTTAAATAATATTCCACGTAAAAATTACTACTAATAACAGAAATTAAAACTGACAAGCATAATACAATATTAAATGCAATTTTAATGTACACAATCGATCGAAACATTTACTAGAAAGATTCTCAATGATTAATGAAGTGTAAATACTTGGTTTGTATATTTCTCTGTGATTGGTCAAAAACCTGTATCATAATGAAATCTGCATCGTAATGAGTATCATTATGCAACTGGTTGCAGCCATCAAATGATAGAATTATAGAAGTAGAAAAATATCTGTCTGCGCAGTCAGCAGCCCGAAGGCAGGCCCTTAATGCACCATCAAAGAGTAAGCCTAATGAAACGCTCTATGCAATTTCCAGGAACTCGGGTAGTTTGCTATTGGCTTCCTCAGCAGCCAGAAAACGCCAAAAAGCAATTTACTCGTATGTATCAAAGAACGGCAAAAAATGTGTTAGTCTCATTTCCGACAAACTCTCTGAATTTTCGAAAATTGTAAAAAAGTAACACTTCTAAACTACGAAACTGATGATAGAAATTTTTGTATTAAAAAATCTGTTCTAAAAATCATTTTTAGGGATAGATTATCAATAATTTTATATTTTTTTTATAATTGAAAAAGCTTATTTTTTCTTGGGATCAGTTTTTCACTCTCGAATGGTGTTCCAGCAATAGTCCACAAGCATTGAAAGAATCAATATCTCTTCAAACCGCTTTTGCATGATGTTTGTATTGACGAAATTTTTCACCGTGTTCAATTGATTGATTGATTTTTTGATTTTTTTCGTGTTTCCTGCTTTAGTCATTAGTCCCGTTAGTGTAGTGCATGCTTTTTTCGGAAGATGGCAGTGATCTTCCCCCGCTGGATGGCGAGATCCGGCGCCGACCTACCGTCGGCTTGTGGGGTTTCCCCTAACCAGGACTCTCCCACCAGCGGGGCACCGCCCCAGCCGGGACAAGCTCTAAGCTCCCGACCGGTCTCCCGAAATATGTGGTAGTGTAGTGCATGTTAGTGTGTGTGTGTAAGGGGAGAGGATAGGACAAGGAAGAGGAAGGACAGATCGCGCGCGGTCCGTGGCCCGTTTAGTAGGGTACTGCTCCGGCATTCGCCTGGTGTTGATCGGAGAAACCACGGAAAACTACCGATCTGAGCAGCCGGCCGCTAGAATTCTCCTCCAGACAGCGACTGAATTCGACCTAGCTGAAAAGCTAGTGTCGAAAATCCTGCCTCCCGGTCAGAGGCGCTGCAGTGACATCAGTTGATGCACTGAGCTACCGCTCCCGGTTCACCGTGTTCAAAGTTCCTACCAGCCCTACGAGTAACATGTTTCACAGCACGAATGCCTTCGCTCAGCCGTAGCCCCAACAGCTTCTCTATTCCCCGCCCGCAGAGGCTGCTTCGCGCCACTACACCGCGGAAGCTGCGAATTGCCCTCGCCCCAACCGGGAATCCATCCCAGGCCCCTGGGCATGGAAAACGAGCTCATCCGGGCACCTCGTCGGATTCTTTTTTTTATTCTTATTTTCTTTTGGATAGAAGAACACAAAGATCAGTGTTAATACACTCTGCATTTGTTACAGTTGCTTATATCTACTTGCAATTAACTTACAATAATCTTACAAATAATCTTAAAATACAACTTACGTTACTACTAGGGTGGTAGTCTTTGTACAATATCTCTACTTTGGGTCGAGATCTGAGAATTTATTTAAGGACGTATGGAAAGGAAATTTATTTTTAATGCGGGTTCTGTGAGTTGGGTTATGGCAGAGTCTTAGCGGGGTTAGATTTGGTATATTTGAAATGTTTTGGAAGAAGTGGGTGGTTATGGCAGAGTCTTAGCGGGGTTAGTTTTGGTATATTTGAAATGTTTTGGAAGAAGTGGGTGGGTAAAAAAATAATGTGGTTGGTAATCGGTTCTAACAGGAATTCTTTATGGAGTTGTGCATTGGAGACGTACCATGGGGCATTTGTGATGGTGCGCAGGAACTGATTTTGGATTACTTGCAGTTTTTTGGTGTTTGATTTAGCTGCGTTCATCCAAACTGGGCATGCATATAATAATAGTGGTCGTATGATAATTTTGTAGAGAAGTAAGGCAATATTGTAGGGTAATTTAGCTGATCTATTTATTATTGGTTTTAGTTGGTGTAATTTAATTTTTGCTAGTATAACTTTATTGTCGATGTGTCGTCTGATTCCAGCAACGCTTTATTTATATCACTCACAATTTAGGGTTTTGCATCTTTAAAAGCACAGTGGTGGGGCATTGGGTGCAAACACGCGAGTCCGAAAACAATAAAATTCAGCCGAGGTGCTTATAATTTTTTTGTTCACGCAACATTGACTGTATTTTATAGTTCTAGATTAACGAAAATGTTCGGCAATATAATTACCCGGAGATGAGCATCATACCCGTATATGGCGTTAGTAGTTGCTGATATGTTTAACATGAGGCTTCAGTGCAACATCTAGCAGCGTTTCATTTGTCATTTAAGGTCCTACAACATCATAGCTTAACGGTATATCGCAACAGAAGTAATATCAAAGAAAATATAACCGAAATGGATATAACAAAGAAATTTAACTTTCATATTTTGAAATAAACTGTATAAGAAACGAATTGCTTTTCGAGGCAAAAGTAAATGTCTAAATGAATTTGAAAAGCAATTAATTGATATTTCTTCCCTACATCGTTTGTTTTGCTAAGGTTAATGCTAGCGACTTTTAAAGTCTAGGGTAATTAGAGAATTGACCAAGGTCGAACAAGTTGAACTTCCGGACGATAAACATCACATTTTGAGAATACTATACAAACCACAAAATTCTTCCGGCTAGCTAGAAAGTTGCAAAAATGCAACTTACTCATATGTATCAAAGACCAGCAAAAAATTGTGGCAGTCTCATGTCCGGGAAACTCTCTGGATTTTCGAAAATTTCAAAAAAGTAACATTTCTCAACTAAAAAACTGAAGATAGAGATTTTTGCCATAAAAAATCTGTTCTAAAAATATCATTTCTAGCGATAATTATTAACATTTTATTATATCAATAATTTTATTATATCAATAATTTATCTTCCTTTTCAGAATTGAAAAAGCTTATTGTTTCTAGGAGTCTGTTTTGCCCTCTCGAATAATGTTCCAGCTGTAGTCCACAAGCATTGAAAGAATCAATTTTTCTTCAAATCGTTTTTGCATGATCTTCGTCTTTACGAAATTTTTCTCCATGTTCAAAGGAAACATCACTGCATCTTTCAGAAAAATAATGCAACCGTTAATTTAAACATACACTTTTAAGAGCATGTTGCATCATAAATATCTATAAGCATTTATCATCTGTTGTATCAATTTTCCGTAATTGTTAGTTGTTTTTTCTACTGGGTTGAAGTTCCAGTCGATACATGTGGAATTTATGGTGAAGATATCATTGCGACAGTTTAGCCCGGGTGTCTTCTGCCTACTATTCCATCATCATCGTTCATATCATCACCTGCAACCCATCTCAAGTATGGTCGGCCGTACGAACTGCGTACTGGCGTAATAGCATGCTGCAAATCATAATAAAGATTTTCGTCTTTCATTAAATTACCTCAAAGAGATCAACGCGTCTAATAATTCGTAAATCGATGAAACAACACGACGATAAGTGAGTGTGAAAATTACACGACAAAATATTTTGTAAGAATCTAGTTTTAACGCACGTTTATGTTCTTGTGAGAAATATATCATTCTGCTGTAAACTTTTCCTTGACTAAGGGATGCCAACAAGATGGCAGAGTAAAATAAAACCTGAACCTTTTTCTTTCTTCACATCTCCGTGTAAACCAAAAAGATAGCGCTGAACTTATGACATCGACACTTATGGAAATATCGAAGTTCGTATTGGAGTGTGATGAAGTAGGCTAAAGTGTTTTTGTGTTTTGTGAAGTAGGTTGTGTGTTTTGAATTCTTATTCAATGAAAACAAATCGTTTTGAGAAAGGTTTGTGTTGACATAGAATCTCAGGAATGTTTTGTCATTCAAGATACACAGTTCTGTTGTAGGTTAATGAACAAATCAGTGGCTGAGCGAAGTGGATCACTTGGCAGTCACGTCTCTCTCTCCCTCTCTTTTTGTCTCTCCATATCTGTCTCTCCCTGTCTCTGTCTCTCCTTCTCTGTCTCTCTGTGTGTGTGTCTCTCTGTCTCTGTCTTCCTCTGTCTCTCTCTATCTCTCTCTGTCTCTCTCTCTATCTCTCTGTCTTTCTCTCTCTGTCTCTATCTCTCTCTCTGTCTCTATCTCTATCTCTCCCTGTCTCTGTCTTTCTCTGTCTCTCTCTCTCTCTGTCTCTCTTTGTATCTCTCTTTCTCTCTCAAACCGTGTTAAATAAAAACTACTTTACTTTGCGAGAAAGAAAGCAAGTTACGCACGCAAATTAGGATTGCGTTTGCACACTTTGATAACACACAACCTCGACACTGAGTTCATGCATTCATCCATTTGTTCCTTTTTCTGGTTGCTAAATAAATTGCGACCTTAGAAAACTGCTGTTTATACCTTTAGCGCGCAGACACCTTAGTTTTGTCACCACGCTCTCTCTATTCAGAATGACTCAGAACAAATGTTACAACCTTTTCGAGCACGTAGATTATTCGAAAATGACCTCTTTTTGAGAAAGAATACTTAGAAGGAAATTTCACACAACGGAGAGAGTCACATGACATATACCCCTGGTTTTCAGACCACTCCTTATGCTCAAGTGTTCGGCAAGTGTCGTCCTGACGTAGTGAAGGTGATTTCACGAACCTGCCGAACATTTCTGCTTACAGGATTGCCTAACAACCAGGGGCAAATGTCACACGTGCAACTCTTTCTTATAAAATTTCCTACTACATGTCCGAACCCTTTACCTTCCCAGAAGTTAGTAACATTTATCCTTGCTTAGTAGGCAAATGATATAAAACAGGTTTTGGAAATTTATAAGAAAGCACACAAAACCCCTTAAGAGTGCCTCTGTAGGATAGGGAATTACCTCACAATCCTGAAACTCAAATATTTAAAACGACGAAAATTAGAAGTTTACAGATTATGACATGGATACAGATTATTGCAGCGCACATTGTAATCGCTCATAACTCGGAAACGATGAACCGGAGGGCCTTAAAGCCAGGGTTTGCATGTTCCTAAAGGAACGCGAGTTTTGAGGGACTGGCAAGTTCTATAAGAACACGATTTTTTTGGCGGAGGGAGGGGGAGATGTGCGGTGGACGGGTGGGGAAATGACGAGAATTACTTGTAGTGAAACTGCAGGTAATTAGTTTTGAGGGATATTAAAAAAAGTCATATGTTGAAAGACATGATTTGAAGAGATATCCCTGGTGTGTGTAATTGGCCAGAACAATTTCTGCTTGTATAAGAGTTATAATTTTCGTGCTTACCATGACAGTGCCACGCTCACATAAGAAGTGGGCACATATATGATTTCTAGAACCAAATAAAAAGTAGACATACATTTTAACATTCTAAGCATACACGTGTATAGTTTTGTACACGTTTTTTCTGCTCATCGCTTACATTTGAAAGTGAATTAATATTGATCCTGGCAGAATTAACATTCAACGTGCAGTCAATTCCTGCGTACGATTGTGTTCGAGAATCTTCAACATTGTAAATCATTGAGATCGTCAACTGCCTATAAGTACAACCGTTTCCTGACACGGACTCGTGGGCTATTAATACCAGAACTATTACTTCCGCTTTCAGTCTCCCTTCACTGACTTCAATTCTTCACCGCTTGGGGGTAATATTTTATTTCAATGAATTTTCCACGCCTGTTTTTGATTCTGAATTAAACGTATCTTATAAAGGTAGGTAAGCTTAAAATTTGATAGGACGTAATCGCAATAGAAATGTACATTTTTGCAAGTCGTTATTTTTACTTTTATTTACTGTTCATTCACTGTTTTTTGTTTACTGTGTTTGATTTATTTTATTTGCAGTTCATTTATGAGCCATACCAGAGATCAAACAATGGCATCATCAAGAAAGTGAGACATTTGAATACAAATTATGGGAGAGGTGTTGGAGATTTTTGCACTGTTAGTGTCGCAAACTGCAACACGTTTAAACTTATAAAAACATTTTATTACAAGTTATATTAGGCAAG
The DNA here is from genome assembly GCA_011170035.1 of Teleogryllus occipitalis. Lineage (NCBI taxonomy): Eukaryota > Metazoa > Arthropoda > Insecta > Orthoptera > Gryllidae > Teleogryllus > Teleogryllus occipitalis. Next base: position 49,759 of record BLKR01005276.1, read on the forward strand.
AATGGGTAAACCATCGTGAAATAGAGTGTAAATTTCACGATGTTTTTTGCGAACAAACTGGAAGATGGTGACACAATTCTGGCTTCAGATTTGGATTCAGTGCGTCGATATGCGTAGAGAAACATGTGTTAAGTCTGCGGGTCTGCCGACAACCCCCCCCCCACACACACACACACGCAAAAAAAAAAATACAATTTCACAGATTTTTCACAATTTTACGCGATTTAAAAACTGGAGAGGGGTGACGCAATTCTGGCCTCAGATTCGGATTCAGTGAGTCGAAATACACAAGATAAACATGTGTAAAGTCTTTAGGCCTGACGTTTTTTGTGTGCCTGTGTTATTGTTTGGAAAACTGAAAATTGCTTCATTGAAGAACCCAATTTTGAACGCCCAGCCCCTCAACTGTGCGTTGTAGGTCTTGTGCTGTGTGAGAGTAACTATTCTAATGTTAACAAGATCGCTGGCAAGATAGATACCTTCTAATAATTAATATCTTCTAACACATTCTAATTTTTTTCTAAGCGCCGAGGTTAAATTTCTCAGAAAATAAAAGTAAATTTAACTTTATTGCGAAGTATTATTTCTGTCTTTTTCCTTCAATATATAGTTACATACATTTCGGGTTTCTGCACTTTCCAGACCACTCACATTGCGAAGTTGGAACACCTAAAAGAATTAAACCTCTAAAAAACTTATTAGAAAGTTCAAAAAGATCTTGTTTTGTAGAATACTGCTTAAGAAACGTAATTCGAGACTTATTCCCTCAGGTTTATCTTAATCCCTATCTCAGGTCCTATAACAAACCTGGTCTCAAGGTCTATAACGCATAATTTCCGAGTTATGAGTGATTGTAATGTGTTGCCATAATCTCTCTTGTATGTTACACCTAGTGACCTTACATTTTTTCGTCTTAAATCTGTTGAATGCAGTACTAGGGAGAAATTGCCAAAACATTGGGCGCCTTAACGTATTATACACAGAAAGGATGTATCACAAGAATTCAACAAACCATTATTTTGTACAACAGTTATTGTAGTTACATCTAATAATTATTTAATGTGCACTAAATCCTATTCTTATTTAGGGATGTGCAAACAAAGCAAAAATATTTACATTTTTATGATAAAGGTTGGAGTAAGGAACAATTTGCTAGGATGGGCTTGAATCTTGAATCAATACACTGAATTACCTGTTAAAATTATGTTAACATCCAAATCGTTTGGAAGATTCTGTTCCATAATTATAGTAAAAATATTTTATTTTAGAAAAGGGAAGAAAATGAAATATGGCAATTTAGGAAACCTTCTAAGTTCTTAGCAGGTATATCATTTTATGGATTTTCCGATGTCAGATTTACCAATGAAATTAATACACACAAAATTAACACATCCGTTCCCTTTCAACATATGTTGTCTGATTTTACGTGAACACCGGAGTGACACTCGGTAAAGGATATGATTATTCTGGTCAAGTGGACGTACATTACAGTGCGACCAGAACACAAATTTAACGCGTTCGGTTCCTTTGGAACAAAGTACAGGCGATTCGTATCTCTTTCCTTCTTACTGCACGTCAGAAGTGACAAAAACATGAGCCGATGTGGGCAACGTGCCAGCTTCTACGCTGCTTAACGAGAGAACTTTTGGCACAGGACGACTTGTCGACGAGACGCGCATGACAATGCCAGTGGAGCAGTTAGGTCTTTCAGCGGAACTTAATACCCGTAATTGAGGGTGCGTAATTCTAAGCTTTGTGACATGAATAAGGTCGAAGGTTTTTTCGCTAACGTCCCAGTGGCTGAACGGAATAAGGCGCCCTGTGCCAAACGCCTTCTACCTCCACAGCCGCTGTTTGAATCCCAGGCAATTTATTCGAAACTGTACACGATACGAAAAGGTATTTATTTGTTAAAAATTTATACGATAAGGAAAATGAATTCCCTCCCCCAAAAAGAGAGATAATTTTCAGATTCTGAATATTGAACTAAATAGCAATTGGACTGGATTTACAGCTTTATCACACTATTGTCCATCAGCACTCATTTCTTCAGTAGTTTATCTTTCAAAATCGTTGTTTACACCAGGGATTCAAAGTATGTTTACTGTATATAATAATGATTAGTAAAAAATGTAAATGAAATGTTACATTATCACATGTGTTAGTATGAACTACACTACTGACCTTCCAACAATTCAGGTTTTTGTTCAGCGTGTATCATTTTATCCGCACACGGAGGTAGAATCGCATGCACCGTACTAGGTGCAGATATGGTACAGAAGGGTCAAAATTAGTTTTATTGGTTGTGACGGGTTGTAACAAGCCCGAAAACACGACTGTCGTGTCAACCGCACTCTCAGAAATATTACATGTCCACCGGGACAAGACAGACAGTCAGAGTGCACGGGCACGTTTTATTTATTCTTTATTAATTTATTTTTGAATGTTTGGAAATTACACAGTTCAGTAATATATTACTATTCCATGTGCTTTTGCTGGCTTACATTGTAACTTATAGTAAACTTAACACGAAACTACATTACTAATGGTGTAGGAAACTACAAGAGCCCCTACTATGAACAATTAATAGAAAAAAATGTTCATGAACGCTTTGAAAGGGAATCTGTTGCTGATTCTAGTAGGGAAGTCTTTTAAAGAGGCCAGGTTGCAGTGGACTGCCCGGTATATTGTATTTAGGTTGGAGTAAAAGTTATTGGAAAGATGGGCAATATGTTTGATGATCGGTGATTTGTTCAGCTCTTTATGAAGTTGGGCATTTGAGATGAACCATGGGGCATGTGTTGCTAATCTGAGGAATCTATTTTGTATAATTTGAAGTTTATTAAGGTTAAACATAGATGCATTGGTCCAGATGGGACAGGCGTACAGCATTATTGGTCTGACTATTGCTTTGTAAAGTGCAATGGCATTTGTTAGGGATAGACAGCTTTTGGAGTTGATCTCTCAATCAGGTTTTTCGTCCAGTTCCCCTGAACCACTGAGCAAATGCTGAGATGGCCATTTTGCGCATTCTTCTGTTGTTTCTTTATTAAATCCTGAAAGACTGTTAGGTTAGAACATGATCGTCAATTATCAATTAGTCTTTTCTTTTCTTCACACGAAAGGGAAGAAAAGCAATCATTTAAAAACTTTTGTACTTCTTTTTCACTATACCGGTCTACTCCGGTCATAGCGAACTCGGATATAGTAAACCCCCGGGTATAGTGAACTTGAGTCACTTGTTCCGTTTCACTTACAGTACAAGTAAGCGTAAGAAGTTTCGGTTATAGTGAACCTGAACATCGCCTATAGTGAATGTAGAAAATACAACGCCCTGGACATTAGTTCCGTCCTAAAAAAAAATTTTAAAAAAATTCGCCTGGATACATCGATAATTTCTCAAAAACGGATAGAAACCTTTCAATAAAAATTTGCATATTATTCCTGGTTTTATTCTGTTATAATATTCTTAAAGTTTTATTTCAATTCTACTAATACGGAAGGAAAAACAAGAGAAAATGAAAAAAAAGGATTTTAGGGTCCAATACAAGGCAGCTATGAACAAGGGGGAACAAAATCGAAAATCTAGCCCAGATTGAAAAGAATACGAAACAACTTAGTTCAAGAAAGTCTGTGCCATTCAGTATAGCAGTAATAGTAATAGTAGTTGCAGTAATGCAAGCAAGCAATGCAAGCGAGCACTGCAAGCAAGCAATGCAAGCAAGCAATGCAAGCGAGCAATGCAAGCAAGCAATGCAAGCAAACAATGCAGCGAGCAATGCAAGCGAGCAATGCAAGAGAGCAATGCAAACAATGCAAGCGAGCGATGCAAGCGAGCAATGCAAGCGAGCAATGCAAGCGATCAATGCAAGCGATCAATGCAAGCGAGCAATGCAAGCGAGCGATGCAAGCGAGCGATGCAAGCGAGCAATGCAAGCGAGCGATGCAAGCGAGCAATGCAAGCAAGCAATGCAAGCAAGCAATGCAAGCAAGCAATGCAAGCAAGCAATGCAAGCAAGCAATGCAAGCAAGCAATGCAAGCAAGCAATGCAAGCAAGCAATGCAAGCAAGCAATGCAAGCAAGCAATGCAAGCAGGCAATGCAAGCAAGCAATGCAAGCAAGCAATGCAAGCAAGCAATGCAAGCAAGCAATGCAAGCAAGCAATGCAAGCAAGCAATGCAAGCAAGCAATGCAAGCAAGCAATGCAAGCAAGCAATGCAAGCAAGCAATGCAAGCAAGCAATGCAAGCAAGCAATACAAGCAAGCAATGCAAGCAAGCAATGCAAGCAAGCAATGCAAGCAGGCAATGCAAGCAAGCAATGCAAGCAAGCAATGCAAGCAAGCAATGCAAGCAAGCAATGCAAGCAAGCAATGCAAGCAGTTGCAGCAGTAATAGTAGCAGTAATAGCAGTAATCATTCAGTAGCGTTACTAGTTTTGGTTTTGTAGTGTTATTGTTTCTTATAATAAGTGTATTAGCGTTATTGTTTCATAATCCCGGATTAAAATTCAACTACACCCTCTTTGCGGTGCAATGGCTACCACGATGGGTGAACAGCCGTGCCTTTGAGTGGCGGCGCGGGTGGTGACGTGTATCTGGCCGGAGCCATCGGGCGGTGCGGCTCAGTTTCCCTTCACAACTCGTGCTCGTCTCTTTCTTCCCGAAACTTCCTGCCGACGCGGCCGGCGCGGCGCGGCGCGGCGCCCCTCTTTAGAATACGGCTCGTTGGGCCACTCGTGACGTCACATCCGGGCGCGTGTTGCGTGGCGGCGGCATGCCCCCCGGGCGCTGCACCTGGCGCGGCCGCCCGCCCGCCCGCCGGACCGTGCACAATCAAGGGCGCCATCTCCGCCGGCGTCACTGGCAACACCCCCTCTCTCCCAGAGGTGCGGGACAACAGCTTTACGCTTTTTGCTATGTAAACACGATGTTACGAGATACTTCCATGACAATGAAAATAAAGTTGTTTTTTAGTAGGATACAGGATCACGGGATCGGTCAATTAATGGATTACACTAGTTTGCCAACGTTTCGGAATATTTTATTCCATCATCAGGGCTTACTAATACATATACTGGTCATTAGTAAGCCCTGATGATGGAATAAAATATTCCGAAACGTTGGCAAACTAGTGTAATCCATTAATTGACCGATCCCGTGGTCCTGTATCCTACTACTTATTAACGGTCGTGATTTCTACAATGGTCAAAGTTTTTTTTTTTACCACAATGAAAATTTACAATCTATTTCATTCCGAAATAATAAGTAAATATGATAATTAATTGCTTATACAATATCAAAGAAACAATAACTTGCAGAAAAGTCCCCCATTGGTACTTTCCAGGATCAATACACAAGGACTATAACAGGAAAGAGAAACAAATATTAGAATAATAATAGCACAAAACGGAGAATTATTTTTGTGCTGAGTACGTCAAATACTAAAGCGATATGGAAGTTGCAAAGAGGAGGTTCCATTGAGACGAGATATTTCTTGGCTATTATCTAGGTTTAGGGCTAGATGGTTTGGATGGGTTTTCAGGCGCTTATTGTAGTGTAGGCTAATGTCTTGTATCTTCTCTTGAATTGTTTGTATATTGAGGTCTCGATGGAGTGCTGCATTAGACATGTACCACGGTGCTGATAAGATGACTCTTAAAATTTTTGACTGCACTCTTTGAAGAATTGATGTTTGTTCTGCTGGCTGTGTCCCAGATTTGGATTCCATATGTCCATACAGGAACAAGGATGGTTTTATAAATTAGCAATTCATTTTCCCGGGACATCTGGGATCTGTAGCCAATAAGCCAGTAGAGTTTCCTTGTTTGCAGTTGGAGCTGTTGTTTTTTGGCTTGTATATGCTTTTTCCAGGTGAGATGTCTATCCAAGTGAAGACCTAGATATTTTACGCAATCGGTTTGCGGTATTGTTTTTCTGTTGAATTCTACTGGCGCGCACGTTTCTTTCCTGAGAGTAAATGTAATGTGAGCTGACTTGTTCTCATTTACATTTATTCTCCACTTCTTAAACCATTCTTCGAGTGTGATGAGATAGTCTTGCAGGTTATCCGATGCTTTTCTAGGATCAGGGTCTGAAGCTAATATGGCTGTATCATCAGCAAATGTCGCAATTATTGTGTTTTCTGTTTCAGGAATATCTGCTGTTTATAACAGGTATAGCACTGGACCAACTACGCTACCTTGTGGTACCCCAGATTAAATAGGATAAAGGTCTGAGAGTTCGTTTTGATATTTGATACAATGGGAATAAAGTGAATGCCTTCATTTTTCCGGTCTCTCATTATTGATTGATTGATTTTTCGTGTTTCCGGGCGCGTCAAATGCTTTGGTCATTAGTCCCGTGAGTGTAGTGCGTGTTTTTTCTCGGGAGATGGCGGTGACCTTCCCCCGCTGGATGGCGAGATCCGGCGCCGACCTACCGTCGGCTAGTGGGGAGTCCCCCTAACAAGGATTCTCCCACCAGTGGGGCACCGCCCCAGCCGGGACAAGCTCTAAACTCCCGACCGGTCTCCTGGAATATGTGGTAGTGTAGGGCATGTTAGTGTAAGTGTGTGTGTAAGGGTAGAGGATATGACAAGGAAGAGGAAGGAAGGATCGCGCGCGATCCGTAGCCCGTTTGTTAGGGTACTGCTCCCGCATTCGCCTGGTGTTGATCGGAGAAACCACGGAAAACTACCGATCATCAATTTTTTTTAACCATTCTTAAAAAGTTAAGCAGTGCCCTTAAAAGGAAAACTGTCAAAGAAGTGAAGATAAAAAAGAGCCACACGTGGTCGCTGCAGCGCGTCGTGTGAACGTTTTCTTGCACCTTTCGCAATTCCCTCCCAGGAAGTCGATGCCGTTTCGTCGGGGGAAAACGCGTGCAGCGCATTAGGTTCCGCGAACGGACAGGCGGCGGCCGTGACTACCTGCACGCCCTTCCTCCAACGCCTCACGCCTCAGGCTTACGGCGCCACGTGGCTTTCGCGTTAGGAGCTCGCCTTTCAATTCTTGTACATTATTTTACAACACTTTGCCACACGACATTAAACGATTAAATTCGATAGAAAAGTTTAAATCCCAAGTGAAATCGTTTCTGCTGCATAACTGTTTCTATACAATTAGAGACTAAACTGAGCATCCCAAGAAAAGTAACATTAATTTTAACAATGATACATAATGCATTATTTACAATTTGGACTGTATAAATGTGTATAAACAACCTGTAACAACTATTGTACTATAGCCTCCGGGTCAATGACCCCCATCTCTATCAGGTTTTTCGTCCAGTTTCCCTGATCCATTGAGCCAATGCTGAGATGGCCCCTTGTTTTGCTTCTGGACATAAATGTAACTTCATTTTCTGTGCACGTCTTCTAGAATTCAGTGGGAAATACAATTATTCAAATTATCGTTTCCATGTTGTCACGGCAGGAAGTAATAAGAGCCAAAATTTATTGCTTATTTATCCTTGAAAATAGATTTTATTACATGGGAGTTTTTTTAAGTAGTATATGACTTAGTGTAGGGATCACAGAATTGTGAAAATGTGCACACAATTCCCCATAGCTCGTCATACGCAGTTTGAACTGTTTTTTGACGTTAAATAAATAAGTAAATAAATAAATAAGTAATGGGAGCGATTCTGCTGTCAGGGAAGGCTCCAAGAGAGCAGGCCAACCCTCATTATCGCTCTCTTTTCCAACGTAAAGCGAAATTGCTAATCGTGGTTCAGTGATTCAGTCATGTAAAATGAATAAAAGTCATAGCGATTTCTGTAAAGTTGCGTACTTCCTCAGTCTATGATAACGGCTTAGGTAGCTCCGAGTATCAACTGATGTCACTGCTGTGCTTATGATCGGGAGGTCCTAGGGTTCGAGTCTCGACGATGGCGGGATTTTCGACTAGGTCGAATTCAGCCGCTGTCTGGAGGAAAATTCTACGGTCCGGCTGTTCTGATCGGTAGTTTTCCGTGGTTTCTCCGATCAACCCCAGGCGAATGCCGAAGTAGTATACTAACAAGCGGGCCACGGACCGCGCGCGATCTTTCCTCCCCCTTACTTGTCACACCCTTTCTCCTTATACGCACTGCATGACCACACATGCCGGGTGACCGGTCGGGAGCTTAGAGCTTGCCGGGGCGGTGCCCCACTGATGGAAGAAAACCTGGTTGGGGAAAACCCTACTAGCCGACGTGAATTTTCGATTGATTTTTTCGTGTTTCCGGGCACGTCAACTGCTTTGGCCATTAGTCCCGTTAGTGTACTGCATGTTTTTTTCTCGGAAGATGGCGGTGATCTTCCCCTGCTGGATGGCGAGATCCGGCGCCGACCTACCGTCGGCTAGTGGGGCTTCCCCCTAACCAGGGGTTTCCCACCAGCGGGGCACCGCCCCAGCCGGGACAAGCTCTACGCTCCCGACCGGTCTCCCGGATTAAGTGGTAGTGTAGTGCATGTTAGTGTAAGTGTGTGTAAGGGGAGAGGATAGGACAAGGAAGGGGAAGGACAGATCGCGCGCGGTCCGTCGTAATGATAGGAATAAAATTACTAATTTGTATGAAAAACAAACAGTTTATATAAAAGAAAATAATAATTTGTTCAAAAGTTACCTGAAAACCTAAACCACATCGAAATCGGTTCAATCGTTCCAGGGATTACTCTGAACAAATAGACAGACGAACATTTTTAAAAGAATTAAATTGTTTTTCACAATAAAAGAAGGACATGAAATTATAAAACAGTAGTTATTTTGAAATTGCAGTCACACACTTCAATTTTATTTATATAGATTCTTGGTTTGTTTGTTACACAAACATAAAACGTACGGAATATTCGATTTTTTGCAATGAAACGTCAATGAAACTATTTCTACCTGCATTTCCACCAGGCAAACATCTATTATAATAGATTCTATTATAATGTCCTATAGGACAAATTGCGTCTCTCACTATCCTTGGGTGTTCTGATGCGCCCAACACACACCTTTATTGAAGATTATAGATCTATTTAAGGAAAGTAAATACGAAGACAATGGAAGTTAAATAATCACTATTTAGAAAAATTAAATATATGAGACAAATCCCTCAGGGTGCGTGCCAAAATTGTGCTCAATGTTACATAAATTGTGGAACAGAACTAGGGTTAGGCTCATTTTGGTGACATATGTTATACTGAGATAGCCGACTACTGACCACTCTTGTTAGATTGCTAGGGTGAAGTGAGAGTGTTGAGCCATGGTGAGAGTTTATTCTCAGAAGTGCATTACTTTAGAGTTATTAATATATATATATATATATATATATATATATATATATATATATATATATATATATATATATAGAAACCAAGGTAATTTTTTCAAGACATTATTCAATTTTTTAGAGTGCACGACGAAGCAGTCGAAAAAACACAATAAAATTTTAATAGGAGGAAGTTGTACTTTTTTTGTTTGAAGTTGTATTTTATAACTATAGTACTACTGAAATTTCTGAGGTATTTAGAGAACTGTAGGTCAAAGAAGTTTGAGGACCCGTCATAAAATAAAATTATTATAAGATTCAAAAGCAGCACGAGTATAAGTTTTCCCCAACCAGGTAAGTTTTCTCCAACCACCAACGCGACACCAGCTGCCAGTATTCCAAGGATCATTCCGAAGTGCTAAAAGTGGAACAGTACACATCCCTTCTCCATCTTCGCCACCGCCTCCACCGCTCAGACAAAAAGCAGCTTAAGCCGACATGCAGCGACCGGCGTTATTCACTGAGAGCAAAAGCGCGGCACGAAATTATAAAGAGAGAAAATGACGCAGGATTAAGATGGATGACATGTCGAGAACAGGTCTCCAAAGCGTCCGTCCGCCGCGGGGGGTGGGGGGGCAGCTCTCACAAAACACGCGACGGCGCCCGGCGAAGCAGATCCTGCACCGCAGGGGCTTCTTTGCGGAGGCGCAGCCCCCGCCGCCATCACGCGCTCGGCAAAACCAACCTCCCACTCTTCCGTGCGCTGCCCCACGACACGCTTGCTACCTTGTGCGAGCAAGCGGAGGCAGCCGAACGCGGAGGGGAAGACTCGCCATCGGCCGAGGCACGCGCGGGCAACGCGACGACGCGCCCCTCCTGCCACACCTCCCAATGGGCCTGAGCGCCACGGACGCTTTGAGCCAAGTCAGTGCCGTGGCGAACAGAAGAACAGAAGTCAGCGCAGTGCTGTGGGAATGATTGGTTATGTATATAATGAATCAATGGTTATGTATATAATGAATGAATGATGCGCGAATGAAAAATAAATTAGAAAAAGAACCACCCAGAAAACCATGCAAAAACATTTAGAAATAAGAAAAAAAAATAATAACATTTTTCCTGTAAATTAAGTATACCAAAGTACTACAACATAATTATTAAATTAGATTTAAGCTAGAATTAAATTAGCTTTAGTTAGTATTAGCTTGTTTTACCTCTCCCTCTCAGCTGCTTAAGCCCCAAGGCAGCAGCGTAATTTGTACGTTTGTAATTTGTAAATATATCCCCGCCTCCTCAGGGTTACTGTGGAGGGGAAACAGTAAACCTCCCACTGGCGGCGTCCACTCGCTCCCGGGCGGGCCCGTTCGCTGACCACCCGCGGAACAAGGCAGTCTCAAGGGAAGCGTTTCCAATGGGAATGCTCGGCTGGGTTGGTTAGTGATTCCGGGAGCGGCAACAGCTTAGGTCAGTAGTCCCGTAAGTGTAGTGCGTGTTTTTCTCTCTCGGGAGATGGCGGTGATCTTCCCCCGCTGCATGGCGAGATCCAGCGCCGACCTACTGCCCACTAGTGGGGATTCCCCCTAACCAGGACTCTCCCACCAGCGGGGCACCGCCCCAGCCGGGACAAGCTCTAAGCTTCCGACCGGTCTCCCGGAGTATGTGGTAGTGTAGTGCATGTTAATGTAAGTGCGTGTAAGATGAGGTATAATAAGACGAGAAAGAGGTAGGAAAGCTCGCGCGCGGTCCGTGGCCCGTTTGGTAGGGTACTGCTCTGGCATTCGCCTGGTGTTGAATGGAGAGCCCACGTAAAACTACCGATCAGAGCAGCCGGCCGCTAGAATTCTCCTCCAGACAGCGACTGAATTCGTCCTAGCTGAAAAGCTAGTATCGTAAATCCTGCCACCTTCGGGACACGGACCTAGAACTTCCTGGTCAGAGGCGCTGCAGTGACATCAGTTGATGCACTGAGCCACCTCTGCCGGTGAGAATGGTCGGTTTTTATTGATTGATTGTTAATGATTCCGGGCGCATCAACTTCTACGGTTATTAGTTCCGTTAGTGTAGTTCGTGTTTTTATCGCGAGAGGTGTCTGTGATATTTTCCTACTAGATGGCGAGATACAGCGCCGACCTATCGGGGTTTTCATCAACCAGGTATCTCCATCAACGGACACCGTCCCAACCGGGACAAACACGAAACTCCAGACCGGTTTCCCAACATGTGCTTAGTGTAGTTGATGTAAGTTAAAATGTGTGTATGTGAGGTGAGGATTGGACAAGAAAGAGGAAGGAAGGATCGCGCACGGTCAGTGGCCCGTTTGTTAGGATAGTGCTCCGGCATTCGCCTGGTGTTGATCGAAAAAAAAAAAACACGGAAAACTACTGATCAGAGCAGCCGGTCTCCAGAATTCTCCTCCAGACAAGCTGAATTCGATCTATACTTGGGTTTTCGTAAAGTGGCTGATGATATTATGTCAGTTTTACACCTCCTGCCTTATAAAATGAATCTTTATAACAGTAATAAGCACAGCCACTAGCCCCGTTGAGAAGGACGTTCGCGAATTAATTGAAAAGATTCATTTTATAAAGCGGGAGGTGTAAAAATGACCTAATGTCAACCGCCACATTACAAAAACCGAAGTATAGCTACTCCAGTATCTTCATTACTGGCCGTGTAGTCTGAACGTTGTGACTTGTTGCAACGTAACAACTTGCAAGCGTGAGCGTAGTGCATGCGGTGCAGTGAAAGTACCGACCGGAGGAGAAGGAAAACCTCAACGGAGCAATTTCTCTCCAGCTGATCGAAATGCTGGTCGAACCACTTGCTACTCGAGAGCGGCGTTCCGGTTAGCTCAGATCTTTTCCTTATGCGTTACCAAGAGCTTCAAGGGAACTGACCTGCGAACGCGTTTTAAATCAACTGTGTAGCTCGCCAATGAGCTCAGAAACCTTGTCGCATTCTTACAAAAATAAGACAAATTTCTTGGATGACAAACACCGTGCTTGTAAAGGTGTTAGAAAATTGTGTATTAGTTGCAAAATTGACACCATATAATGCTCAAACCAATGTGTTTTTTTTGGGGGGGGGGAGATAATTATACTTACTTTTTTTGGTAGAATACATATCAGTCAATAATGACAACAATAATAACAATAATAATAATTTGTCGTAAATAGTTGTAGTAAATATTAATTTCAATTTCAATGAGTTTGTCTTTTGAACATTTAATTTTAAGAAGGGCGCTTTTAGTAAGTAGTCAATTTAATGGTCAAAATTTCTCGTCCATTGAAATCTGGAGCATTTGTCCTGTAGTGGACGATCGACATGCTCTTTTGACATTTGCTTGAGCGTGGCCGAGTTTTCTGTCGCAATTTATGGCCTGCACGAGTTGGAGTGAGAATTTATTGGAACAGCAAATCTCTTAACTCATGTTTAATTTTCTGACAAATAATGTGAGGTTCCTTGAACTTATCCCATCGCTACATAAAAGGGGATATTTTGCACGTTTCATCACGTAAGAAATTATACAGAAAATATGTGAAGGTGAACGATGTACATTATAATGAGAAACTAGCTGAACTAACTTGGCGTTGCCCCAGCTTTTATTTTCAATAATCAAGTATTGTTGACAGGGAATATGCAGTTTTTTTATTCAAGACGACAAAGAATATTTAACATACAGAATAAACATTAATATTATTTTTTAATGTTTTGTTGGCATGAAAAATGAAGAAATTATCATTTTTGGTTACGACACGAGAAAAAAATTTCCGGTGCTTTCGAAAATTCGTTGGCTCTAGAAGTTATTTTTTTATCACCCGGAAGCGATGTAGAGGTACGTTAACAACTAAGGACCACTAAGGAGTGTCATTAGCTTTCTGAATAAAATTAATTAATTAATAGTCTTATGTGACGGGGAAAAGGGCACGAAAATAAGCATGCAACAAACACTATGTTTATTGCAATCCAAGTTCCGAAATCGTAATAGAGCTTGTCCCGCATGGGGCGGTGAGAGTCCTGGTTAGGGGGAAACCCCGCTAGCCGACGGTAGGTCGGCGCCGGATCTCGCCATCCATCGGGGGAAAATCACCGTCATCTCTCCAAGAGAAAAAAACATGCACTACACTTACGGGAGTAATGACCTACCCTGTTGACGCACCCGGAATTACCAACCAACCAACCAAATCTACACTGTATTGCAGAAAAAAAGTCCTAATTGCTTGGCTGGAATTTTTTGGCTGTGTGGCAACCACATGATCATTCTGTCGCCGCTGTAATTAAGGACACAAATGATCGTTCTCGTTTCTCCTGCGGACCGACGGGGTGTACTGAGCATCGCGTAAGTGCAGTTCCTTTTCGCAAAGTGTTTCATAATTTCTTTGTTTATTATTTGAATGATGATTCTGCGCACTGAACTGCTGTGGTCATCAGTTCTGTTCGTGTAGTGAGTGTTTCATTCCCGGAGGTGCCTGTGTTCACCCTCCCCAACAAGATCGTGAGATCCGGCGCCGACCCACACGTCATCTTGCCGGAGATTTCCCTCTTCAGGTACCTCCACCTGCGGAATATTGTCCCTAGCCGGGACAAGCTCTAATCTCGCTGACTGGTCTCCCGACATGTGTGGTAGGTTTTTGTAGCAGTTTTTTGCAGACCAGACTTTGAAACGAAGCGTGGAATATTATACTCAGCGACGAATCATTTAGTTACTTTTTGTGTGCGTACAAGTTAAATATTTTGGCAGTCATTCTGAAATGGTTTTTTTGAAAATAAATGCTTTCTCTGGAAAGGAAACTCGTAAGTAATTTGAGTTCGCAGAAAAAGTATGCGATGTGGGACATCGGAGCCCCTGACTTGCAGGAAATAGCAACTTTGCTTACTCGCCATCGCGGAGGTGTCAAATGAGATGCGTTGAGATAATATTACTCCCTACGTTTCACGTTCACACAAGAAATGCGAAGTCCTTCTAACTTCCTGCATCTCCAATGACTCGCATGAGCAGTTGAAGTGAGATGTAGAAAGTAAAGAAACAGGCAATAGTTTTAACCGATAAAAATGGAAGTGTATATGTGTTCCTCCAACGTAACCCCAAAACGCCTGATGAATTTCAAACAAAGTTTGTTCAAATATTTTCAGCATTGAAAAAACACGTAGTGTGGTTCGGGATTCAATTCCTCAAAAATTTTCTTGGGTTTAATTTGGCCCTATGCAAACTGGCCACGGATGGGTTTTAATTGATTGATTTTTTCGTGTTTCTGGGCACGTCCACGGCTTTGGTCATTAGTCCCGATAGTGTAGTGCGTGTTTTTTTCTCGGGAGATGGCGGTGACCTTCCCCCGATGGACGGCGAGATCCGGCGCCGACCTACCGTCGGTTAGTGGGGTTTCCCCCTAACCAGGACTCTCCCACCAGCGGGGCACCGTCCCAGCCGCGACAAGCTCTAAGCTCCCGACCGGTCTCCTGGAATGTGTGGTAGTGTAGTTTATGTTAGTGTAAGTATGTGTGTAAGTGGAGAGGATAGGACAAGGAAGAGGTAGGAAAGATTGCGCGCGGTGCGTGGCCCGTTTGGTAGGGTACCGCTCCGGCATTTGCCTGGTGTGGATCGGAGAAACCACGGAAAACTACCGATCAGAGTAGCCACCGGCAAACTAGGTGTGATCATTTCAATAAATTAAATGAAATAACATACTTTGACGTAGAAACTACGGAAATTTCAATTTGTTGTATCTAGGAACTCGGGAAATTTCTCAGGAACAAGCTAACTCACATCTGTTAAATAACACGGCTCCCTTAAAATGTAAATCATGCAACGAACAACTGAATTGTCCATATCATTCAGACACACAATTTAAGAGAGGAACAGGCAAGATGTATAATTTCTCTTCTAGACAGCGACTGAATTCGACCTAGCTGAAAAGGTAGTGTCGAAAATCCTGCTGCCGTGGGGAGTGTAATGTAGGACCTCCCGGTCAGAGGTGCTGCAGTGACATCGGTCGATGCACTGAGCTACCGCTCCCTGTACAGTGTATGTATAGCCAAACATCGCGTAAACCGGGCCTGAGGGAGCCTGTCATTTGCATATGGTGAGCCAGAGTCCAAAAAGGATCGAAAGTATCGCTGCGTCCGCCAGCTAAAATGTCGCGGTAACCATCTGCACGGGCAAGAAGCGGCGCCAACAACGCAGCAGTGGTTGTGTTCAAATGACGGAGGAGGTCGGTTTGGAAGCGGCAGAGGGGGTGGGGCGACGGAGGAGGCGGGGAGCGTAGTAACCGAACTGTGAAGTGTGGAGGATCAAACTGCAACACACACCGCGGGGGAAAATGGATCAAAAGGAAGAGCGCGGCGTGATGCGGATGTGGCCGCGGCCACCGCTCGCTTTGCTCCGACGCCTCGCTGCGGCTCCTGCTGGGTGTCGTCGCCCGCAAGGGGGAGGGGCAGGCGTCGATCGCCGCGTCGTCAGCTCTTCCTCAGCCGTTGGCCTTCCTCCACAAAAAGGCATAGCCCGACTGCATCCCGCGGTCAAGTTTTCCTTAATCGTTGACTCAACTCCCTTCCAAAGGCATAGCCCGACTGCATCCCGCCGTCAACTCTTTATAAGCCGTTCAACTCCCTTCCTCAAAAAACATAGCACGAATGCATCCCGAGATCAACTTTTCCTAAGCCGTTGATTTGTCTCCCCCAAAGGGCATAGCCCGACTGCATCACGCGGTCAACCTTTCCTAAGCCGTTGACCTACCACCACAAAAGGCATAGCCCGACTGCATCCCGCGGTCAAGTTTTCCTTAATCGTTGGCTTAACTCCCTTCCAAAGGCATAGCCCGACTGCATCCCGCCGTCAACTCTTTTTAAGCCGTTCACTTCCCTTCCTCAAAAACACATAGCACGACTGCATGCCGAGATCAACTTTTCCTAAGTCGTTGACTTGTCTCCCCCAAAGATCATAGCCCGACTGTATCCCGCGGTCAACTTTTTCTCAGCCGTTGACCTACCTCTACAAAAGGCATAGCCCGACTGCATCCCGCGGTCAAGTTTTCCTTAATCGTTGGCTTAACTCCCTTCCAAAGGCATAGCCCGACTGCATCCCGCCGTCAACTCTTTTTAAGCCGTTCACTTCCCTTCCTCAAAAACACATAGCACGACTGCATGCCGAGATCAACTTTTCCTAAGTCGTTGACTTGTCTCCCCCAAAGATCATAGCCCGACTGTATCCCGCGGTCAACTTTTTCTCAGCCGTTGACCTACCTCTACAAAAGGCATAGCCCGACTGCATCCCGCTGTCAAGTTTTTCTTAGTCGTTGACTTAACTCCCTTTCAAAGACATAGCATGACTGCATCCCACCGTCAACTCTTTTTAAGCTGTTCACCTCCCCCCTCAAAAACGCATAGTCCGACTGCATCCCGATATCAACTTTTCCTAAGCTGTTGGCTAGCCTCCACCCAAGAGCATAGCCCGACTGCATCCCGCGCTCAACTTTTCCTCGGCCGTTGACCTACCTCCAAAAAAGGCATAGCCAGACTCCATCCCACGGTCGAGGTTTCCTCAGTCTATCTCGACAAAAAGGCATAATGCGACTGCATCCCGCGGTCGACGTTTCTTAAACCGTTGACTTACCTCCCCAAAAGACATAGTCAGACTGCATTCAGGGGTCAACTTTTCCAGAGCAGTTGACTTACCTCTCCCAAAAGGCATAGCCCGACTGCATCCCGCGATCAACGCTTCCTAAGCCGTTGACCTACCTCCACAAAAGGCATAGCCCGACTGTATCCCGCGAGCAAAGTTTTCCTTAGTCGTTGACTTAACTCCCTTCCAAAGACATAGCCTGATTGCATCCCGCCGTCAACTCTTCGTAAGCAGTTCACCTCCCCCCTCAAAAACGCATCCCGAGATCAACTTTTTCTAAGCCGTTGACTTGTCTCTCCCAAAGGGCATAGCCCGACTGCATCCTGCGGTCAACTTTTCCTAAGCCGTTGACCTACCTCCACAAAAGGCATAGCCCGACTGCTTCCCGCGGTCAACCTTTCCTAAGCCGTAGACATACAGCTCCCCAAAAGACATAACCCGACTGAATCTCACGGTCAACTGTTCCTAAGCCGTTGACTTGCCTCCCCCAAAGGTCATAGCCCGACTGCATCCCGCGGCCAACGTTTCCTAAGCCATTGACCTATCTCCACAAAAGGCATAGCCCGTCTGCATCCCTCAGTCTACATTTCGAAGACGTTGACTTACCTTCCCCAAAATGCATTGCCCGACTGCATGTCGCGGCCATTTTCTACGACGTTGACTTACCTCCCCCAAAAGGTATAACCCGAATGCATCCCGCCGTCAACTCTTCTTAAGCCGTTCACCTCCCTCCATCAAGGGGCATAGCACGACTGTATCCCTTGGTCAACTTTTCCTGGGTCATTACCTACTTCCCCCAAAAGGCATAACCCGAATGCATCCCGCGGTCAACGTTTCCTGAGTCGTTATTTACCTCCCCAAAAAGCATAGTTCCGTTTTCTTCCTTACACATAGTATAAGGATTAATTTCTGTTTACCGCGAACTCCTTAGTAGTACTATATTGATCGATTGTAACTGAATTACTTTTGTTTGTTATGAAGAGACATTTGCACTTCGTTTTAGAGCAGTGCCCACGTTGAAAACCACCACTTCAAGTTTGGTGATGGAGTGGGGGGGGGCGAAACGTGAAAGCACCTATTACGCGAGTATCATCTTATTCTTTTGAGTTAACACAAACAATTCCGAAGACTCTGCCATTCTCTGGACTGGTTCCGAGAATTGAGTGAAATTTTTACTCTTTCCGAAAAATGCCATTTGAACCAAACGGGATACAGTCGGGCTATGTCTTCTCAAATAAGGAAAATGAAAGGGGATTAGCTGAGGAGCGAGA
Organism: Teleogryllus occipitalis; assembly: GCA_011170035.1. NCBI lineage: Eukaryota > Metazoa > Arthropoda > Insecta > Orthoptera > Gryllidae > Teleogryllus > Teleogryllus occipitalis. The sequence continues at coordinate 67,886 of BLKR01005276.1, forward strand.
GAGTTAGGGAAAACTGACTGCGGGATGCAGTCGGGCGATTCCCTGCGTTTGGGTGCATTGGGGCTGGAGAGATAGCAGGCTCCTATTTACATACACACAATCTTTCCACACTTGTTCGGTAACCAGTCGGGAACATAGAACCTGTCTCGGATGTGACAGTGTCCGACCGCGGAGATCCCTACTGAGGGAGACCCCAGTATGGATCTCCGAAACCCAGTAGGGCATGCCGATGGGCGCCGGATCTCACCATTCTGCGGCGGCTCACCGCCAGCCCCCGGCGGCGACTCGCTCTACATTCAAGGAAATAATTAGCGAAGTAGTTGGCAGAAACACGCAATATAGTCACTTCACTCACGGAGGGAGGGGGACGGACAGGGGGGCGACGAAAGCGGGGTGGGGGCGGAGGAGGGGACGAGGCGTGCTTGGAGGAGTGACGTTGGCCGGGGGGGGGGGCATGGCCGCTGAGCAGTCGTGTGGTGTGTGGATTTGTATGGGGGGGGGAAGATGCTTGTCGTTGGTGCCCGTGTGGATTAGATCAGATTTCTATGTAAATTCTTCACAAATCACGGCGGCACTCACGGCAAATTTCGCTCCCGCCGAACATAATGCTTATAATAAAGCACTTAGAATGAACTTTATACATTTTGATTGATTGATTTTTCGTGTTTCCGGGTGCGTCAACTGCTTTGGTCATTAGTCCCGTCAGTGTAGTGCATATTTTTTCTCTGGAGATGGCCGTGATCTTTCCCCGCTGGATAGCGAGATCCGACGCCGACCTACAGTCGGCTAACGGTGTTTCGATGGCACGGACGTAAATTTGCAGTGGTTTCGTCAAAATGTAGATCCTACCCGGGCCCACAGTTTAAGGGATGGTAACGGGCCGCGGGGATCACGCCCAGCGGACTGGCTAAGAGGTGGACTAGGTCAGTTAGTCCTTATATGATTGACTTCCCCATCTAACTAGACTTGAATGTAGATTATCTTAAAAGCGATGTCAAGGTGGGGGAAAGAGGATACAGGCGACGCCCAGGTGCTTCTGACCCTCACCCAGCCCGGCTGCCGCTAGCATGCCACGTGTATTTTGTGACTGCAATATATATATATATATATATATATATATATATATATATATATATATATATATATATCATACTGAATTATTATGTATTTTATATTTATAATTATTTATTATTATTATTATTATTATTATTATTTGTAAGTACTAATACATATATATGTATGTATATAATTATTTATGATGTAAGTAATGAACAACCCTTTTTGTGTAAATGTATAGATCTTTTTAAAATTGTAGCACTCCAACCAACTGGCGCCCATAGCGATCGTCGGGCGTTCGTGCTCCCCCCCCTCGCCGTCACGGCTGCGAAAATTATTTTTATTGCTCCCACGAGATCTAGCCGCCCAACCTTTGCAGCGAAGGATAATTTGCAGAGTAATAATGATATAATAAAAATAAAGGAGACGTAAATCAAGGTTGGCCGTCGGTTGTAAACTTGAATGTAATTAAAATTGCACACATGAGACCAACTTGGTATCATTAAATTGAATAATAGGTTGATTATTTTGTGTTTCTGAGTGTTCAACAGCTATGGTCGTTAGTCCCGTATGTGTTTGGCTTGTTATAATCTGGGATGTGGCGGTGTTCCTAACACGCTCCAAGGTAAGATCCGGCGGCGACCTGCAGTCGAATAATGGGGTTTTCCTCCTCCTGGTATCTCCGTTAAGGGGACTGGTGTGAGGTGGTGTAGTTCCCGCAAGAGTTTGTGTAAGAGGAAGGGACAAGGATGAGGCCAAAAAGATCGCGCGCGGTCCGTTTGTTAAGCCTCGGCATTCGCCTTAAATAATGCAAAAAAGCACGAAAACCTACCCATCCGAACAGCTGGTCGCTAGAATTCTCCTCCCAGACGGCAGCTGACTTCGACCTAGTTACGTAGCTAGTGTTGAAAATCCTGCCGCTGTTGGGACTCGAACCCTAGGTCTTCCCGGTCAGAGACAATGGAGTAGCAGCAACTGTTCCCCTGAGCCATCTCAGCCGGCTGGTGTCAGTAGAAAAATGTGATTTTCGTTGGGACTTTGCGGGTCGTTTCAAAAGTCAGGGTTCAGGGCCCGTGTTAGATTAGATTACCGTTAAATTCGCCTCCGCTCAAAAATTGTGAATTAGACATGAATTGCCCTTCACATTACTCTTTGAAATACACCACATGAGAGTATTGACATGTAAATGAAATGCACATGTCATAGTGAAACTCAATTGATGAAATACTCTTGGTCATTATGTGTATAGCAGGTCAATCGTTGTTTTTTCTGAGGTAGAGGACAAACAGGATTTGGCATCTCCGACGATTTGAAGTTTTAAAATGAGGTATTTTCATATTTATTATTTTGAGATTCTTTTGGTTTTCTACTTTCCGTTCTCAAAATTATAATCTTGGTGAATCGTCTCCGTCTAAGCACAATATCTATTTTTTTCGTTATATTTTACATATTAGTACTATATTACATATTTTACATATTTTTCTATTTTCACAAAATATTGTTATTTTTCTATCAATTGACTTCAATTTTATTACATATTTTTTATGAAAAGAACTTTAAAAAATCAGCATTTTCCCCTACATTATCACTGTGCTGTCTACTTGAGGTATATTACGTAAAGACGCGGTAGATGTAGTCAGTCAGGCGTACCTGCTTCAGTTCTCTGTAGCGGAAAGTGCGCGTCAGTGACTGGATTATTTTCGCAGTTAGATGTGAAAAGTATCACTGACACCGCATTTCGTAACCTTTAACCTAATTTCCGTGAAACATCTGCGATCGCCGACGTATAATCCTTGCGACGTGTAATGCTGCACGCTGCAGTGATTGTTTACTGGGTGTAGATATGGCTAGTTTGTACGATGCTTCTATTGCGCCTAATCTGACTGCCAAACTACGGTCCTACAAAAAATAATAGATGAAGCTTTTACTACTGATTGGCTGAATGATTTTTAAAAAGTTTGTATTGTTTTTAAAATTTGTTTAGTAATTTTTTTATAAATGTAATTTCGTAATGTGAAAATGTGTTTTATAATTTATGTATTTTAATATTACATATTAATCTGATATTACATATTATTTTATTGTTTTCATTACATATTTATGTACATATTTTGATGTTTCATACTACATATTTCTCCGGTCTCTAATGATGACATTCATGCAACGGATACAGTTGATGCAAATGATTTCCTTTCTTGGTTCGCAGTTTTGAAGGTTCTTTCTTAGCTTAAGCGCCTAGATCAATCAACGGATTGTGTCCCTCAGTCATTACATTTCGTGTATCCATCACTAATCGAGTGGTGGAGCTTCTGTACCGGATATTGCTTACATTCTTATAAATAAGCAACGCTGCACTTTTCTTGCTGAATACATTTCCTACTTATTCTCAAAGCTTACGTGAACCATCTTGACGACTTATTCTCACGCAATTCGTCACATTTACGAGTCAGAATGTTGAGAAAGCCATCTCATAATAAAAATGCGCATTAATATTCAAGCAATGAAGTACTTTCTTGGCAGAAATTTACAGCGGCGATTGTTTCTGATTCGTTTGTTTCCAGCATTACGACCCCCAAGAGAATGGCAGTAATTTTACTACGGGAAGTATGTACACCTGGATGATCTCAGATGATCGTTATTGTTCTTAGAATTGTGTATTTACGTTTGCTATTTTATGTCAACAACCAGAGCTGTTATAATGAATTTAATACTCGAAGCGCATTCATTAGCACGGGGTTCCTTTGTTCTTCCTGCCAATTGGAAACGAGGCGGCGGCTGGACAATGGCGATTGTAAGTCGTTCTGCTAGCAATGCCTTGGGTTTCGTGTTCCACAGCCGTTGAGTCTTTGCATTGGGCTGCACCAGCTGCAAGTTCAAGCGCGTTCTCTTCGACGGGTCTCACCTTTCTCATTCGCCCGTTGCTGCTAAACAGTAGCGCAGCACACACGGCACTTTCTGCTCAGCCGCCACTCACGACTGACCCAGAAAGCCTGCACCCTTTGCGCCTTGCGCCGTCCAACGCATCCAGTTAACGGGACACGACTTCTGCGTGAATGCGAAAGGTACATTTAAACAACCAATGAATAGTGATGGACAAAAAATCGATGTTTTTAAAACATCCATGTTTTCCTCCACAAACATCGATATATTAAAATCGATATTTTGCTTTCGATGTTTTCTTCACATCGATATTTTAAACACATCCATGTTTTCCTCCAGAAACATCGATATATTAACATCGATATTTTGCTTTTGATGTTTTCTTCACATCGATATTTCGTTGCAAAAACACCCATGTTTTTTTTTAATTTTCTTTTTTAATAAAGGGGTTTAGGCACGTTGTAGAGTAGAACCAATCCACAGCAATATCGTTGTTTTGCGTCATCCTCTGTATCACGCTGCACATTTCGCCTCTGCAATCTGAGGGAATTTTAGGTTGTTTTACTTCGATGGTGTTTTAATGGACGTGACAAAAGGGTAAAGTAGCGAAACACGATTTCCTTTATTGTTAATTTTTTTCTTTACATTTGATAATAATTGTTATTAACATGCTACTAACATGCTGGTAACCAAACAATAAAATATATCCCTTCAACATCGATGTTTTTTGTCGATGTTTTCATTGACATCGAAAACCCTTTAGCGATGTATCGAAACATCGATGTATCAATGTTTTGATAAAATATGCCATCACTATCAATGAACCAGTAATTAGTTTCAAACAATAAAGAACTTTATTTACACTGAAAAGTCAAAAGGGTTTCTTTAAAACTATTTTTTTTTGTAAAGATCGTGCAATACATTACAGATTTTTAACTTTTTTATAATTATTTTTTTTCTTTCTCGCACTTCGAGGAAGGTATGTAATCGTTCACGACAAAAAAGAAGATGACGGCAAATTGGCAGAAAAACTCTTCTTCCCGAGCCATAGTAACGAAGTAGTGCGTAAATCATGTTCCTATGTATAGTAAACTAGCTGACCCGGCGAACTCTGTTCCGCCGTAACAGCCGGTCCCATCTTTTTCTCGCGTCGCACTCACTGTGAGAAACTGTACTATCCTTGTTGCACTCGTGATAATAAAGCAATTGCAGATTTGTGTTTTTCTCTCAAACAAAGAAGAACTTAAAAAAAACGCTCTGATATTAAATAGATAATTAAAAAATCTATTACGTAGCAGAGCGTTTTTTTGGAATTGATTTTTGTTTAAGAGAGAAATACAAAGCTGTAATCATAGGGACCGGCTGTTAAAGGCAATAAATAAGCAGATTTTGGAATTTATTAAGTTAAATTGTTTATTAGAAAATACAAATAAAAAAATTAAGTTGATTAATCATTCATTATTGTTCCTGTATTTTGGTGCATAGGTTGCACTCTTCAGTTAAGTACCTTCACGCGAAAACATGCGAAATCACGCGAAAACGTGCGAAAACGTGCGTTCTCACACAGGAACGCTGTCGAACGGGATAAACAGTATCCTATGTCCGTCTCCTGGCTCTAAGCTTCCTGCTCACCAATTTTCAGCCAAATCGGTACAGCCGTTCTTGAGTTATAAATAGTGTAACTAACACGACTTTCTTTTATATATATAGACTAGCTGACCCGGCGAACTCTGTTCCGCCTTAACTGAGAACTCCGTTCCGCCCAAACATACGAAAACCCGCGAAATCACGCGAAAACGTGCGAAATCACGCGAAAACATGCGAAATCACGCGAAAACGTGCGAAAACATGCAGAAACGTGCGTTCTCACACAGGAACGCTGTCGAACGGGATAAACAGTATCCTATGTCCGTCTCCTGGCTCTAAGCTTCCTGCTCACCAAATCGGTACAGCCGTTCTTGAGTTATAAATAGTGTAACTAACACGACTATATACAGATATAACGGCGAACGAAAGGCGGCTATCATTATCGCCTTCTGTTATCAGTGCGGCGTTACAACAATGGGTTACAACAGGCAACAATGACCGCTAACATGCAAAATCACGCGAAAACGTGCAAAAACGTGCGTTCTCACACAGGAACGCTGTCGAACGGGATAAACAGTATCCTATGTCCGTCTCCTGGCTCTAAGCTTCCTGCTCACCAATTTTCAACCAAATCGGTGCAGCCGTTCTTGAGTTATAAATAGTGTAACTAACACGACTTTCTTTTATATATATAGACTAGCTGACCCGGCGAACTCTGTTCCGCCTTAACAGCCGGTCCCATCTTTTTCTCGCGTCGCACTCACTGTGAGAAACTGTACTATCCTTGTTGCACTCGTGGTAATAAAGCAATTGCAGATTTGTGTTTTTCTCTGAAACAAAGAAGAATTTAAAAAAAACGCTCTGATATTAAATAGATAATTAAAAAATCTATTACGTAGCAGAGCGTTTTTTTTAATTGATTTTTGTTTAAGAGAGAAATACAAAGCTGTAATCATAGGGACCGGCTGTTAAAGGCAATAAATAAGCAGATTTTGGAATTTATTAAGTTAAATTGTTTATTAGAAAATACAAATAAAAAAATTAAGTAAATTAATCATTCATTATTGTTCCCGTATTTTGGTGCATAGGTTGCACTCTTCAGTTAAGTACCTTGTGATACACGACATGTTTTGTTTTATTATCAGGCGCAGGTTACAACAGGCAACAATGACCGCTAACATGCGAAATCACGCGAAAACGTGCAAAAACGTGCGTTCTCACACAGGAACGCTGTCGAACGGGATAAACAGTATCCTATGTCCGTCTCCTGGCCCTAAGCTTCCTGCTGACCAACTTTCAGTCAAATCGGTACAGCCGTTCTTGAGTTATAAATAGTGTAACTAACACGACTTTCTTTTATATATATATATATATATATATATATATATATATATATATATATATATATATATATATATATAACGGCGAACGAAAGGCGGCTATCATTATCGCCTTCTGTTATCAGTGCGGCGTTACAACAATGGGTTACAACAGGCAACAATGACCGCTAACATGCGAAATCACGCGAAAACGTGCGTTCTCACACAGGAACGCTGTCGAACGGGATAAACAGTATCCTATGTCCGTCTCCTGGCCCTAAGCTTCCTGCTCACCAACTTTCAGTCAAATCGGTACAGCCGTTCTTGAGTTATAAATAGTGTAACTAACACGACTTTCTTTTATATATATAGATAACGGCGAACGAAAGGCGGCTATCATTATCGCCTTCTGTTATCAGTGCGGCGTTACAACAATGGGTAACAACAGGCAACAATGACCGCTAACATGCGAAACCACGCGAAAACGTGCGTTCTCACACAGGAACGCTGTCGAACGGGATAAACAGTATCCTATGTCCGTCTCCTGGCCCTAAGCTTCCTGCTCACCAACTTTCAGCAAATCAGTACAGCCGTTCTTGAGTTATAAATAGTGTAACTAACACGACTTTCTTTTATATACAGAGCGTTCAAAAAGTCTCTCCGCAGTGGCTTCCTCCCCACTCCATCATCTTTTATGCAGAAACGGCAACATCGCGGGCTGAATCGCGCCGCGACGGCGCATTCGCCTTGGTCCGTTGCGCAACAGCAACAAAGGAGGGTGATGTGAAACATGAAATGCAGTGGGGGAAAATATTGTGACACTAAAATAAAAAGCATTTGAAATAAACAGTTTATTTTTTACTCTTCATAATTATCTTCTTAGATCATTTGTTGAAAATATTTACCCGAACTTTGAAGGCAAAGCGCTACTCTTTTACATTTATTATCAAAAACTCTTTTCCAACTTTCTTGAGATATGGACATTACATACAAAGATATTGAGTTTTTTAATTCATCAATGGTCTTGGGACGAGTTTTGTAGACATTTCCTTTAGCTGCACCCCAGAAAAAGAAATCAGGTGTGAGATCCGGTGATCGTGGCGGCCATAGCCCTTTCGAAATTATGCGCTTCCCGAACACTTCTTCCAACAGATCCAAAGAAAGTTCTCGGCGCATCTGTTACAGAACCTGCTTGTCTAAATTTCGCAATTAAATCGCCTACTTTTGGAAATTTTGCCACAAACATTTGTTTCACATCATCCGTGTACTTATTACTTGCTCGAAACACATGTTCCACCAAAAATACACGTTCTTCCAGTGTCAGCATTCTGAAAGTTATAATCTGAGTCCTCATTCACAACAAACAACTCGGAAACTTCACATACTGAAGATTGCCTGTCGTTCAATTCAGATTCAGAATCTGAGCAAATAACTTGTATTTGGTCAAACCGAATGTGATGATTTTCTCCCCCATGCGTCACATACAGTTTTTGACTGTTTTTGACTAAATAAGAATACAAATAATACGATCACGTATTTTTATTTCAGCTGCTGCTAGCTTGCAGCGAGCGCGCTTCTGGGAATAACATTCGAACGCCGTTGCGCTGAATGAGCCCGCGATGTTGCCATTTCCCCATAAAGGCTGGTGGGGTGGGGAGTCGGCCACTGCGGAGAGACTTTTTGAACGCTCTGTATATACTAGGTGACCCGGCGAACTCTGTTCCGCCTTGACAGCCGGTCCCATCTTTTTCTCACGTCGCACTCACTGTGAGAAACTGTACTATCCTTGTTGCACTGCGTACGTGCAAAAACGTGCGTTCTCACACAGGAACGCTGTCGAACAGGATAAACAGTATCCTATGTCCGTCTCCTGGCTCTAAGCTTCCTGCTCACCAAGTCGGTACAGCCGTTCTTGAGTTATAAATAGTGTAACTAACACGACTATATATAGATATAACGGCGAACGAAAGGCGGCTATCATTATCGCCTTCTGTTATCAGTGCGGCGTTACAACAATGGGTTAAAACAGGCAACAATGACCGCTAACATGCGAAATCACGCGAAAACGTGCGAAAACGTTCAAAAACGTGCGTTTTCACACAGGAACGCTGTCGAACTGGATAAACAGTATCCTATGTCCGTCTCCTGGCTCTAAGCTTCCTGCTCACCAATTTTCAGCCAAATCGGTACAGCCGTTCTTGAGTTATAAATAGTGTAACTAACACGACTTTCTTTTATATATATAGATAGATAACGGCGAACGAAAGGCGGCTATCATTATCGCCTTCTGTTATCAGTGCGGCGTTACAACAATGGGTAACAACAGGCAACAATGACCGCTAACATGCGAAATCACGCGAAAACGTGCAAAAACGTGCGTTCTCACACAGGAACGCTGTCGAACGGGATAAACAGTATCCTATGTCCGTCTCCTGCCCCTAAGCTTCCTGCTCACCAACTTTCAGCCAAATCGGTACAGCCGCTCTTGAGTTATAAATAGTGTAACTAACACGACTTTCTTTTATATATATAGATAACGGCGAACGAAAGGCGGCTATCATTATCGCGTTCTGTTATCAGTGCGGCGTTACAACAATGGGTTACAACAGGCAACAATGACCGCTAACATGCGAAATCACGCGAAAACGTGCGTTCTCACACAGGAACGCTGTCGAACGGGATAAACAGTATTCTATGTCCGTCTCCTGGCCCTAAGCTTCCTGCTCACCAACTTTCAGCCAAATCAGTACAGCCGTTCTTGAGTTATAAATAGTGTAACTAACACGACTTTCTTTTATATATATAGATTATGTCCTTCCTCTAACACGTGGTGAAGCCAAAAATAATGATTTGTTGGTCCTTGATACCGAAAAATCGATTACCGCCAAAACGTTTGTCTATCCGTAAAATATGAAATGTAAAATATAAAATGTAAAATATGAAATATTGCGGGAAACTGTTTCCCATTGACAAATAATTATTAATACATATTGGCAAATTGTAATTAAGTTACATTTTTTACACCAGTTTACATTAATTGTCTTTTACCTAAATCTTTCGTCGATTTAAATCTTAAGATCTAAATGGAGAAATTCCTAGTTTTCTTTTGGGTGCGTCTTCAAAATTCAGCGCTTGATGGTAGCGGTGGTTATTCGGTATTTTTCCTGCAGTTGTTGCTACTTTCTGTTTTTGCTTCCGTAATGGAAGGAGTCTGTAACCCGTTCAGTCAAGTATTTTTAGAAATGTTCCTTGGTACGATTATAGAGCTTCGAGGTTTTGGATTGAAAACGGATGATTTCAATGAACCACTACTTAATTGATGGATGTCGACATCTAATGACTCTCACTACTGCAATAGTAAGAGATATGTCAATGACAATAGGACAATTGCCAAATATTAGTTATAATCTACGAGGTGTGTGCCTTACATTGATTTATGGAAGTACTGTTTAGGATTCTTTGTGCGCTGTGTATTTTTACTTCTCGCTGATGAGCAACAGAATGGTCGCACCATGAGATGACTATTCCATTATTTATCTTATTCTCCACAACTTAGACCTTGCACATTTTCAATTCTTGTCTTCACCAAATTGAAGAAACCAATTATTCAAAAGCGATTTTTTATTTAGCAAGAGAGCTCCATTTTCCTCAAACTCTTGGAATTAAAATTCAATGATTTACTGTTTTAAGTGAAATACACGATTATGAATTGAGTGGAAATGTAATTAAGAAAACAAGGGAAAAAAAGAAAATCATGCAAAGAAAAAAATATAAAATGCGCTTCTAAGTGTATTATGTAAATTTATAATTGTTATTGCGCAATTTAGTGTGTGTAGCAATCTAAGAATCTCAGAGTTTGAAGTGTGTATGGATTTGGGCTCACAGTAGGCGAATTATATTTTATAAAGAAATACCCTGTGTCCTAAAGTTAACGTTAGTATCAGGCAAAATACAGACTTCATTCTTTTACACAAATTAATAGACATCTCAGTGAAAAACATATTTGCTTCCAAGAGAAGTGGCACACATCGCGAGGTATCGCAAACTGGCTCCGAGTTTTTATTTTTTCCACTTCCTACTTATGTCTTATAGAGAAAGTATTGTAATGCTGCGAAAAAAAACAACCAATTGTTCGATAAAAACTCTTATTGTAAAACACTATACCGTAAATGTGGATAAATCTTCTTCTAGTATATAGTAAATTGCTCCCTCTAACACATGCCTCTAACGTATGAAATCAGAAGCCACGTTTTGTGAGTCCTTGTTACCAAAAAATATTTGACGGCAAATCGTGTGCTTGTCCGTCCGTCTGTGAATTACGTACGCTTGGGGATAAACCGTCTGCAGGATTTTCATAAGAATTGATATCTCCGATCGATCTGATTGATGTTGCGGCCCCTTGTATTTAAAACCCCTTTATTTCGATTTTTGGGTTTACTTTACATAAAGCCCTAAAAATATTTTCAAAATTTTCTCAAATATGTTCGCAATTTTTTAAATATTTTTCTCTGATAGAACAAAAATCTCATAAAAATGCACTTGTGTCATTTTCGTTGAATTCTCTGAATTTTCGAAAATTACAAAAAAAGGTCACGTACTGTTGTTTCTTAATTGTTAATTGTCGATTTTCGATTGAATTGTGGGAATTCTGATTCGGTGTTGTTGACGTTCTTATATGAAGAAGTAAAAGAGGTCATCTTCGTCAACATAGTAGATTAGATTTTCGATTGTTCAATTTAGTTGATAGATTTTCGATTGTTCATCTGTCTCATGCATTGAATGTGGCTGATGTGCAAACGTGGTGTTTTGGCGATTACTCATAACAACACATTTTAGGTGGTTAAAAGGTCTTTCGGAGAGTGAAAGCACAATTGGGCCTTGTTAGAACATTACATAAGAGACAAACAGGGCACTCGTCTGGAATTTATGTGAAGTAAAACATAAGATGTAAATTTAAGCTTCATTGGCTTTATAAAGGTGACAATGACATCTTGTATAACAACCATATCACGATCTTATTTCAAGGATAAGGAGTTAGACGAAAGCGAATATTATCTACAGAAGCCATAAATTTTAACATTTTACAATTGGACACTTGCGATCAGCTGTGTGGTAATAACAGCGTAGGCAGTAGAACAAGAGGCGATCATTAGCTATATTGATTTGCATTTTTCAAAAATTACTTTATGTAATTTTCTTTATATCTCTCACGTCGTTAATACTTACATTCCCGATGTTTTATACATTATTGCATTTGTGAATAGTTTTTATGCATTACTGTATTTCTACTTAAATTATTTCAATTGACGTGTCTGGAAAACTCAAAATTTATCTGTGAAAAGAGCTCAAAACTGCGCTTTTTCAGAAAAGCTAAAACGACATTTTCCGAAAATCGGCACCAAATTTTCCAACGAAAAATTGCACGTAAGACTTGCTTTTACTCTTCTTTAATATACTTAAAGTAATATATCAGTTCTACCATTAGGAAACCGAAAAGTGGAAAACAATTGAAAAAAAGCACATTAGTCAATGAGTCCCAGTCAGTGATATCCCAGTCAGTGATGTCCCAGTTAGTGAAGTTCCAGTCAGTGCAGTCCCAGTCAATGAAGTTTCAGTCAAAGAAGTTCCAGTCAGTGAAGTCCCATTAAATGAAGTCGCAATCAGTGATATCACATTTTGATGGTCTCAGTCAGTGTAGTCTCATTGAATGAAGTCCCAATAAGTGAAGTTGCAGTAAATAAATTCTCATTAAATGAAGAACACTAAACCGACTTTATTTGAAAGTATCTGTAACGTATTTTTTGTGAGAAATTTGGTCATTAATGGCTATTGTTTTGAGAGCTAAAGTAATTGTGTTTACATCTGGTAACGAATGGTGCCAAATGTCATTGAGACACGTGGATTAAAAGTTGCAAAGCATATTGTAAGCAACATACGTACCAAAAATATCAGTTTAATATTATTCTTTTTATCGAATTATATTACAAGACCCAAACATGTTTACAGATTTGAGACGGTCTTGTGGGGCAGGGTACGTGAGCTCTTAGGTACTTGCTCTCGAAGGGGCATGGATTCCAAACCGGCGTAAAGCATTAACGCTTAAATTAATTTTGTGCGCATAACGCTCTTATATTGTCGTCGCGTCCTTAACCGCAGAATCAATGTGGAGGTTCTCTGGTAGCACAATGATAGACAAAGGTCTACCATAGTTATGAATTCAATTATTAGTTAAGATTAATTGTTTCATTAAAGTTATAATATCATTCTCCTTGAAGTATAATACCTGGCCACTCTAGTATAAGCTTTGTTTTTTTCATTTGAACTCAGTTTTAGGAAACTTTAAGTAGTTGACATATTTCGTTACCAAATGCAAATATGTTCCAATAAATTGTCTCATAGACGATTTTGGTTCTAATTAATGTCAACATTCAATTAATGCCGGATGTGATGCATTGTTTTCGGCAACCTATAAATACTCGTCAGAAATCTTAAACAATCCATGAAGAAACTGATGTTACCATTAAATTTTGAGACTACATACAATTACAAATTAAACTGACTAGATAATAGAACTCTGTAAAAAAATAAATACGACATGTATGACATTATACTGCAAACAACAGAAAGCAAAACTATTTTCGTACCTTCTAAGTATTACTAGAAACTGACACGTTGAATCAAAATGCACAATTGGAGATAATATAATCTGAAACGAGAACAGTGAAGTTCTTAAGAGACATTCCTGACAATAGAAAAACATTTTAAAAGAAAAAGGAATTGTGAATTGTTTATAATAATGAGTTGAGGTATTATAACTGTATATTTTATTCATTTATACATATGGGGATAATCAAACCACAATAATAAAATTAAATAATATATATTTATTTTATGCTCTAAGTAACTTTTGGGAACAATATTTTCCCATCCTCAGTGGGTCCTGCCCAAGCAACGTGGATACCCACTGAGCCCACCACCCAATACCCACTAAGGATAGGAAAATATTGTTCCCGAAAGTTTGGGCATAACATAAATATATATTATTTATTTTTATTATTGTGGATTGATCATCCCTATATCTATAATGAATTACCACAAGATATCGGCTACCACCATGGGGTTTTATTCATTTACTAGAAAAGCATGTAATAAGCAAAAAAAATGAATGAAAATGGGGGCCCAGGAGTGTAAGTTGCTCCCCTCATGTTTCAGGCAGCGCACGCCTGTCATTGAAATGACATCCGCGCAGGAGACAACACCCCACCGGGCCACCAATCCGCCAGGAGATCACATCCTCCGAGCAGCCCAAGGCGACCCCACGGGGTCCAGCCAGCTGCCGGCCAAGTGGCGCAATTTGTGCCAATTTGATAATGGGGAGTCGGCGCGGGGCAGAGACGGCGTTCGCGGCGGCCGGTCAGCCGGCCGGCCGGCCAGCCGGGCGGTCGGCGGGGCACGCCCAGTGCCTGTGGTTCTCCCGGGCAACCTCAGACGCCCCTACCTGCGTGAATCATGTTCTCCCTCACCTAACGGGAAGATGATGAATCGCCGAGAGACGTGCCTCTTCACTGATGTTCCAGCCTTCTGGACTCCACTCACGCAGCGTGCCGAAATAGCTCAGCTGGGAGAGCGTTAGACTGAAGATCTAAAGGTCCCTGGTTCGATCCCGGGTTTCGGCAGAATTTTTGTCAATTGGATAAGTGGATTTGTGGTTTCTTGGGACTTGCTTTATCCCACTTATGTGGAATAAAGATGATTGGATGCCAGAAAAAGTGTAATAATAACGATTTTGGCGGACAAAGATGAAATGTTTACAAGTGATTGCGGTTGGCTGTAAGCAATTAAGGCTTCTTTTGGTAAACAGACCTGCGTAACCAACCGGCTTATTGCCTTCTTGAACATTATTATAGAATAAGCATTTCGCACTGATGTAAATCGGGACTAACAATGTTCTAAACGAAGAAAATTAGGATACGAGAGGTCAAAGTATCATTTTAATTTCCGAGTAGGTTGAAATTTTTACGGTAATAAATATTCGTGATGGTGCTATTTTTTTCTCTCTTTATTCATCAATCACAGTACCCAGGGACTTTTAAAGAAATTTTTGAAATTTCTAAATCATTTACGATGTTTGATTTGAGCAATTTGTGCAGGCTTCAAATTTTGTAGTCAGCTCAAATAGTGATTGTGTTGAATAAGTTGTGTGGTAAATGTTCCTGATTTAATTTTCATGCTTTCAAGTGCTCGTTTCTGTGGATGAATTTTATGCCTGTTTGACCAATATCAGCAGCAATGCAAATATGCAATTTAAACATGTGAATAATCTGAGGAATTTAATCTCATGGATTTAAGAATTTCTGGCAGGATATGTTATCGAACAATATTTTGAAAAACTGATCAATAATATGTATTGTCAAACATCTCCGGCCAAAGGCCCTCGGGCTTTCGTCGCCGCTCATTCTTTAGAACCCTTGAAACGCCCTTGGCGCGTAAATAACTATTATGCACGCACTCCTAAGTCTATGACGTTTAAACACAGTTCTGGAGCAGACCTTTTGAAATTGGATTCCCTTACGAAATTACTTTCAGTTCTAAAACACTGATTTGCAAAATGCAGAATGTTCACACGGGCTAAAGTAGTAGTGTTACAATTATCTTTGAAATGCAGATTAACAACAGTTCCTTTACAGAACTAAATAAGTACAACAAAAACGTCTATGAATGCACAATGTATTTTAGTTTAATTGCAAGATGTATAAACTATGCAGACATGGAAGTAAAGACCGCATGAGTGAATTTTTCTCGCAGTTGTCGATTTTTTTGTAAAAAGTTAATCATTGCCGACTCGTCATTGACGTCAATTTGTAAAGAGTTGACAATGACGTCAAAGTCAGATACGTTCCAGTTTTTTTAAATTGAATAATGATTTGTATGCAATGCAGAGATGTATTTCTATTCAGACAATTCGAACTAGTTAAACAGATGGTGTACGATTATGGCAGCAAAACAAGGATTTCACGGGTTAAAGTTACACAAGAGCTTTTAATAAAACAAGAAATGGGACTCGCAGGTGTTCACTCTTACACTGTAACACTCTTACACTCGCAGATGTACCAGTGATTTCTTTCCTCCACACATCGATGCCAAACAAAGGATCGTGGTTAGTACGGCTGTAAATATTTCATTATGTGACATCTGCAACTGACCGAATTTAAAGACGTTTAATTTCTTTAAATATGTTGTTTATACGTCTGTAATTTTTTTTCATTCATTATGTGCGATCTCCAACTGACAGAATTTAAAGAAGTTTAACTTCTTTAAATATATTTTTATACGGCTGTAAATATACTTTTTTCATTCATTATGTGCGATATCCAACTGACCGAATTTAAAGAAGTTTAACTTATTTAAATATGTCTTTTATACGTCTGTAAATTTTTCTCATTCATTATGTGCAATCTCCAACTGACCGAATTTAAAGAAGTTTAACTTCTTTAAATGTATTTTGGATACAGCTGTAAATATACTTTTTTTTTCACTTATGTGCGATCTCCAACTGACCGAATTTAAAAAAGTTTAACTTCTTTAAATATGTTTTTTATGTCTGTAATTTTTTATTCATTATGTGCGATCTCCAACTGACCGAATTTAAAGAAGTTTAACTTCTTTAAATGTATTTTGGATACAGCTGTAAATATACTTTTTTTTTCACTTATGTGCGATCTCCAACTGACCGAATTTAAAAAAGTTTAACTTCTTTAAAT